>ML407482.1:149310-249748 GCA_005239525.1 Nicotiana knightiana | reverse complement strand
CAGATTTATATTTGCAACGCCCGTTTAGTCTTTATAGAAGACATAGTTGAGCGTGATCAAAACGCATACAAACAGTCCTGACCTCTACCTGCTCAGCCTCCCCTTCTATAGGGCGGCCTCTAGCTGACTAACTACCACCCCTGGATGTCTGGGCAGGTGGTAAAGTAACTGGAGTGTCACCCCCCAAAACTAAGGGACGAGACTGGCTCCTAACCGGATGAGCCCGGTCAAGCAGACCTGGATTGCCTTTCCTACCCAACGCATTTCCCCGTGTTCATAATGTACATTTTATAGGTGAAACAACAAAATAGAAGCAAAGCATGCGTTTACAACATAAATCCCTTTCTTCTTTTAACATTTTCAACATTTAATCTTCCTAAAACATACATTCTAAAATACAACACACCCAATACTGGATCGTGATTTTGAACGAGTATGAAAACTACCCAAAAGACATATATACAACCCACATAATGTCTACGGAGCCTCAAAGAGTACTAGGAGTTTACATAGACTTGCCGGCAACAAGGCCCCAGTTATACCTTTAAAGACATAATATATACAAAAGAGAGTGATACAGTCTACACACGGCCCCGAAAGGGAATGGGGCTCACCAAAACCGCTGAAGGGATGAAGAGGAGGCACCACTATCGGCGGTAGGAGCTACCTGCTATAGGACCACCTACATCCATATAAAATATGTAGCGCCCCCGGCAAAAGGGACGTTAGTACCGCGGAATAGTACTAGTATGTATGAAAAAACTTTACTCTATGTAAAATCAAACAATACACATATAAGAGGCAGTAAAAGAATCCCAAACAAATATTTCACAGAGATACAGAGAATTACAAATGAGGTTTCCACAGTTTTTTATTTCAATTGTTCACCTGTTGCGGCACGCAACCCGATCCCACCGTACAATCATATTTCACCCTTATTACTTCTCAACCTTATTTCTTATGTTGCGGCGCGCAACCCAATACCACCGTACAATCACATTTAACCCTTGTTACGTCACAACCTTATTTCTTCTGTTGCGGCGCACAACCCGATCCTGCCGTACAATCACATTTGATAGCAACAACAACCAACAATTCAATAACAAGGATTTTCATAATCAAGAGTATAAATTTATAACAACCAATAACCAAGAGGAATCAAGGGCACAATAACCCTTCCAAAATAGTGAGTCACATACGGTATTGCTATAGTGATTTAGCTCAATTACATCAATCTACAATTCCTTCCCATCATTTACTACACACCCTTTAGCACTTAGATAAATTCAACAATTGGGTTCATTATCATCTCTTTAATTCAGTAGCACATCCTTTCATCCAACGGCTGTATGATTTTCAACATATATACTGCATGGATAATACTCTGAAACCTTATGAGCATTCATAACGTAACTAACTCTGGATCATTGATCAAATGACTCTTTCCGTTCCTTCTCAGCTTCCTTTAAACATAAGCTATTAATTTTCCTGATCTTTCTGCCCCCTTGTTTTGTGCATACTTAGTTTATCTTAATTCTCATGCATGCCCAAATTCCATACCACTCATATGATCTTGAATATCACTTCTGATTTTACTTCCCATTTTTTAAGAAAGATTGCACCGTACTCCCTTAAAATCACAAAATTTCGTTGTTACAATATTACGTAATATAACTTCTGCTACTGAAAATTCGTTGCTTGGTAGATGTAAAAAATCTCCATTTTTGTTAGTTAAAGAGATTCCATCGTTACTTTAGCAACATACATCCCTTAATGAGGTAAGAAGACCCCTTATCTTTGTGGGCATGTGGGCCCCACCTTTCAAGGTGGCTAAGCCGCATAATATATATATATATATATATATTATGCGGCTTAGCCACCTTGAAAGGTGGGGCCCACATGCCCACAAAGATAAGGGGTCTTCTTACCTCATTAAGGGATGTATGTTGCTAAAGTAACGATGGAATCTCTTTAACTAACAAAAATGGAGATTTTTTACATCTACCAAGCAACGAATTTTCAGTAGCAGAAGTTATATTACGTAATATTGTAACAACGAAATTTTGTGATTTTAAGGGAGTACGGTGCAATCTTTCTTAAAAAATGGGAAGTAAAATCAGAAGTGATATTCAAGATCATATGAGTGGTATGGAATTTGGGCATGCATGAGAATTAAGATAAACTAAGTATGCACAAAACAAGGGGGCAGAAAGATCAGGAAAATTAATAGCTTATGTTTAAAGGAAGCTGAGAAGGAACG
This sequence comes from Nicotiana knightiana, assembly GCA_005239525.1. Taxonomy (NCBI): domain Eukaryota; kingdom Viridiplantae; phylum Streptophyta; class Magnoliopsida; order Solanales; family Solanaceae; genus Nicotiana; species Nicotiana knightiana. The sequence continues at coordinate 247,488 of ML407482.1, read as the reverse complement.
GNATATATATATATATATATATATATATATATATATATGTGTGTGTGTGTGTGTGTGTGTGTGTGCCACCTTTCACTCATATACAAGAGTCATATTTTAGGTCTTTGATCCTTCTCACTTGCTGCACGCTTGGGAAGGCATACAAAACTTATCCAACCTCATTAATTAACACACAAAAATCATTAATTAACCCACCAAAATCATTAATTATCCACATAATTGAGAATGATCTAAAATTACTTAAAATACTACTCACTTTTCACATAGCTTGTACACCTCACTATCATGGTCATGTGGTACCTTGTTTGGCATTAGTCCTTGAATACGGGGTATTATATCTTGGACCGTATTTTATCCCCGAATTGCCAAACTTCAACGGAATCATTTTCTTCGATTTGCTTACCCTCTCATCTTCATGAATTTATTCATCACTCGTTTGAAATAACATAATATTTAAAATCTCAAAATAATCTCATTCCCAAACTTACATCGATTAAGTTATGACAAAACTTTAACTTACTAAAATGCGGGAGGTAATATCTTATTTTCGAGCTTCCATCAATTTATTTATGGCATACTTTCACATACGTAAACAATGGGTGTAATAGATGTAATAAGAAAGATACGTTACATTGGTACTCGGTTGAGTAAGGAACCGGGTTCCCATCGCGGCCCATCGATTTGGGTCGTGACATTGGGGGTTTGATTAGTAGATTCTGACGATGGTGGAGTCTACTCCAAAATACTGCAAAATCATCTCTCATTGCTGAAGTCAAGGAAATGCAGTGTGAGGAACTAGAGTTTGTCGAGTTGAGAGCTCAAGGGAGATTGGGTTTTTAGATACACGAGTCGTCTGTGTGTTCCAGATGTGTCAGGGATACGAGATAGGATTATGTTAGAGGAACATTATTCGTTGTACTCCATTCATCCTTGTTCGACAAAGATGTGTCATGACATTAAGGATATGTACTAGTGGAACGATATGAAGAAGAACATTGTTGAGTTTGTCGCCCAGTGTCCTAGATGCCAGCATGTAAAAGTGGGCTAATGCAGACTATAGAGCTCCCGACATTGCAATGACTGGGCCGCACATTTTGTGAGATTAGCCCCGTTTCCCCATTTCTGCTTTATCATATGTTTCTTAGCCTGTTTATGTTGTGTTGGGTCGGTTGGTTCGGGTTCGGAGAGGTCGTGGTGAGAAGTGATACACTTAGTCTCTTAAAGTAGCTCAATAGTTTAAAAGAGTCAATTGCTGGTTGACTTATTGGTAAACGACCTCGGAATGCAGATTCCATGGCTCGAATAGCTTTGTTAGGTGATTTGGGACTTAGGAGTGTGTTCGGAATGAAGTTTTGAAGTCCGGTGTAGAATTAGGCTTGAATTGGCGAAGGTTAGTTTTTGGCGATTTCTGGTCGGCAGTGAAAAATAGGCTATCGGGGTCTGAATGGTATTTCGAAAAGTGTATCAGGTTCGTAATGTCATTTTGGATATGCGTTGTTTTTGGTGTTTGAAGGCTCGACTAAGTTTGAATGATGTGATGGGATATGTTGGTATGTTTGGTTGAGGTCCCGAGGGCCTCGGGTGTGTTTCGGGTGGTTAATGCACCAGCTCTTGGCTTAAAGACTGGGCAGGTTTTTGCTGGTGTGAGTTTCCGGTTTCCTTCTACACGATCGCGGGAGGATGTTTCCGATCGTGTAGGCCTAGCTGGAGGTTGCGATCGCATGAGTGTGAGGTTGTTGTGCTGTGCGATCGCGTGGTGTTGTTATCGTTCGCACAGAAATGAAGGACGCGCGAGTGGGCTGAGTCGTTGTTATTTGCGATCTCGTTAACTGGTTCGTGATCGCGTGGGTTTATGTCCTGCTGAATCGTGATTGCGTGTGAGTGTCTGCGATAGCATAGTTTAATTTGATGAGGCATAAGATTTTTTCTTCACGATCGCGTGGCAGCTTCCATGATCGCAATGAAGAAAGAGGCCTGGGCAGACAGTTTTTAAGTTCTAATTTCGGGGGTTCTTGGCCATAACTCAATAGTTCATTAGAGAGCTCGGGGGAAGGAGATTTTTGACGAGTTTTTCAGTGGGGTTCTTGTGGTAAGCGTTCTTCAATCATTTTTGGTTCAATTTCATGAATTTGTCTTGATTTTCACCATGCAATTTGATGAATTAAAGTAGAAAAGTTGGTAAAAATGGGAGGAAAATTTGGAAAATTCTTTTGGAATTTTAAGTGGTCAGTTGAGGTCGGATTTTGGTAAATTGGTATGGTTATACTCATAAGGGAATGAGGATTCTAGTTTTGTGATTATTATCGAATTCTGAGACGTGGGCTCGGGGCTCGGGTTTTGTCAATTTTGGGAATTATGCTTAAAATTTATATCTTTCGATTGGATTTTGTTCCATTACCGTATATTGATGTTGTTAATCTGGTTTTTGTTAGTTTCGCAGCAAATATAGCGCTTGGGCTGTAGGAGCCCCTCTGGAGTCTGTACACCCCTAGCGGGCGCAGTAGACTATTATATGGATCGGGATGCATGCCGCAGCGTATGTTATAAGGATCGGGCTACACGCCGCTGTAGTGGGTGTGTGTGTATATATATATATATATGTGTGTGTGTGTGTGTATGTGTTTGTGTGTTGGATCGGGCTGCCCGCCGCAACAGTTGTGTGTATTCGTGGTACATGCTGAGTATGAGTGTTTAGTGTGAGCATGAGATACTGATAGTGAGTCACGAGTGACTGAGAGGCTTTATTGTGAGTGACATTGTGCCCAAGGGGCCTATATTTTTATGAAACTACTGCTTTCACCCTTATGAAATATTCGGAATATAGATTCCTGACTTGATTTATTCTTTTCCACTATTCCTCGTTTAATGGTTTTACATGATTTAAAAATGGTCGTCACTACACTCAAGTTTTTAGTTACATTGATTACTTACTGAGTTGGCATACTCACGTTACTCCCTGCACCTCTGTGTGCAGATCCAGGTACCGGACCATCTCACTTGTTGATTTTCGGACGTGCTTGGAGGTTGTTCGAGGATCGAGGTAGCTGCTTAGCGTCCCCATATCAGCTCATTTCCTTTCCTCAGTTCATACCTTTTGTCTTTTGTACTTCAGGAGTTTGTGGTAGCAGTCACCTCATTGTACATTGTATTTACAGTCTTAGATGCTCATGACAGTTGACTTCATATTTTGGGAAAGTGTATAAATTGTTCATCTCATTTTGTTGTTTTAAAATCTTCTAATTTTGGAAAATTATGAAATATTATGATAGTCTATAATTGTTGCCTAGCCTAGTTCCATCATAGGCTCGATCACGGAAGTCTTAGGATTTGGGGTCGTGAAAAGTTGGTATAAGAGCCTAGGTTACATAGGACTCAACGGTCGTGAGCAGTTTAAGTAGAGTCTTGTCGATCGGTATGGAGACGTCTGTACTTATCTTTGAGAGGCTGCAGAACCCTTAGGAACAATCTCATTTTTCTTGAATTATATCGTGCCATTTTATTGATTCTTGAAATCGAAACTTTTATTGTTTCATTCTCTCACAGATGGTGAGGAATCGTGCTACCGTTCAGGGTGATCAGCCACCAGCTAGACCAGTGAGGGGTCGAGGCCGTGGTAGAGCTACGGGCCAGCCCGTGCGGTAGCCAGGCAGCAGCAGTTGATCCCCCATGGTATTCAGGAGCAGATCCCCGCTGCGGATACTCTAGCAGGACAAGCTCAGGCACCAGTAGTGCCTATTATTATTCTGGGTCTTCTTCATGAGACTTTGGCTCAGATCTTGACGGTATGTACCACCCTTCCTCAGGTAGTTGCCGCTAATTCACAGGTCGGGGGAGGCAGTCAGACTCCAGTTTCCCGGACACCTGAGCAAGTTACTCAGGGCCACCAGACACCGGGGGCGGTTCCAGCCTAGTCGGTTGCCCCATTTTGAGACTTCGTGGTTCCACCTATGCCAGATGATAAGCAGCGTAGGTTGTAGAGGTTTAGTAGACTTCAGACTCCGACATCCAATGGTGCTGAGGGCGAGGATGCCCAAGGTTTTCTAGATAAATGCCAGCGGATGCTACGTACTGCTAGGATTTTGGAGACCAGTCAGGTCTCGTTTGCTACTTTTCAGTTTTCTGGTGCTGTTTTCACCTGGTGGGAGTCTTTTGAGAGGCGTAGGCTTGTTTGTTTAGCACCCCTCACCTGGCAGCAGTTCTTGTAACGACCCGGCCGGTCGTTCCATGAGATTTACCCCGTTTCTCCCATTTCTGCATTTTTCATATAATGCTAGCCTGTTTTTGATGTGTTGGGTCATTTGGTTTGGGTCTGGAGTGGTCATGGTGTGAACTGAGGCATTTAGTCTCTCAAAGTAGCCTAATAATTGAGAAAGTCAACTGAGAGTTGACTTAGTGGTGAACGACCTAAAAATGCGGATTTTATGGCTCGGATAGCTTTGTTAGATGATTTGAGACTTAGGAGTGTGTTCCGAATGAAGTTTTGATGTCCGGTGTAGAATTAGCCTTGAATTGGCGAAAGTTAATTTTTGGCGATTTTCTGGTCGGCAGTGGAAAATAGACTATCGGGGTCGGAATGGGATTCTAGAAGTTGGAAAAGGTCCATAATGTAATTTTGGGTATGTGTGCAAAATTTCAGGTCAATCGAAGGTGTTTTGGCTGGTTTCGGCGTAGTTGGTGAAATTTGGAAGTTTCAAAGTTCATAGGCTTCAATTTGATGTAAATTTGGTGTTTTCATGTTGTTTTGGTGTTTTGGAGGCTCGACTAAGTTTGAATGATTTTATGGGGTGTGTTGGTAGGATTTGTTGAGGTCCTGGGGGCCTCGTGTGTATTTTGGATGCTCAAACGGGCACTTTTTTGTCCTTAAGAAGACTGCTATTTTCTGGTGTTTTACAAGCAGTGAATCCTTCCATGCAACCGCGTGGATTCGTCCACGATCGCATAGATTAAAGAAGTGGGGCAATTATTTTTTCTATGCGATCGCGTGGTTCGGATTGCGATCGCGTATGTTTGTCAAGTAAGGTAGTGCGATCACGTGGCTATTGGTGTGGTCGCGTAGAGAATTCTTAGGCGCATGTGTGGGGTGGAAAGTTGTTCTGTGCGATCGCGTGTATTAGTTTGTGATCACATTTAGTTGGCTGGTCTGTGCATCGCGATCACGTGTCTAATGTCGCGATCGCATTGAGGAAATTAGATGGCTTGGCAGAATGTTTGAAAGGCCATTTGTGCGAGAATAGTTCATTTTCCTCCATTATTGAACGAGTTGGGAGCTCTTTTGAGAGGGTTTGAAGAGGAAATTGAAGGGAATCACTTGGAGATAAACATCATATACTTTTTTATATGTCGTTTCTATGTAATTAAACCGTAAAATTGTTGGAATTAAACCCAAATTTGGGGAAGAAGAAGAGTGAATGGAAATTGAAATTTTCTTTTGAGGATTTGAGTGGGCAATTATGGTCCGATTTTAGTGTTATTGGTATGTATAGAATCATGGGAGGACAAGGATTCTAGTGATGTAAATTTTATCACATTCCGAGATGTGGGCCCGGTCTCTGGTTTGGCAAATTTTTGAGATTCTTGTATAATTTGATAGTTTTCGATTGGGTTGTGTTTCTTTAGTATATATTGATGATGTTAAACTGGTTTTGGCTAGATTCAGAGCAATCGGGAGCCAATTTGAGTGGTGAGATCATAGGGGACTAGTGTTGTGGCCCGGTAGAGGTAAGTAACGGTTATAAATCTTGTCCTGAGGGTATGATACCCTGGACTGCATATTTCTCACTGATTTTAGAATGGCGCACATGTCAGATGACGAGTATGTGGTGCGCACTGATTTTTTTTTTTGGATTGGACTAGGTCCACTCCGCGGCAACTAATGAGTTGCATATTTTACTCAAAACCTTATGTTAAATTATGTTCTAAAGATTGTTGAAATATTTGGGCTATAAGTCGTGTTTGGGCGCTGGTGCCGATCTCTTTAGACCCCTTGGGGGCTTTTTACTGTTGTTTTTCCCACTATTTATTGATGATTCACTCAGCCACATTGTGCTTACTTTTTTCGAAACTCAGCCTAATTTACACTACTTTGAGATTTTAAAAATGATTTTTTTGGTCGAGTACCCTATTTTTAGTGATTCGCCCGAGGGGCTTTTGAGAGTTCTGTTTAGTGAGGCCGAGGGCCTGATTGTGAGGATATGATACAGAATGAGGTAGCTTGATATTAGCGCTTGGGCTGAAGGAGCCCCTCCGGAGTCTGCACACACCCTCAGTGAGCGCACCGAGTGCAGAGTGATTGGAAGGCATGAGTGACTGTGAGGTGCTGAGTCACTGATTACGAATGATGGTGAGGTATGTCCGAGGGGCTGATTATGAGTGACTATGAGGCATGACTGAGGGGCTGATTATGATACATGTTTTGTCCCGAGGGGCTACTTATGATTTTACTACTTTCACTCTGAACTTATGAAATGTGTTTTGCCCAATGGGCCTCTATGTGATTAATTTCATTTTCATGCTAAATCTTTCGGTTTGGAGCTGTTGAAAATAAACATTTTTCAAAGGACTTTCCTGAGGTTTGTTTTAAGGCATCACGATTTCATATATCTATCTTTATACTGTTGCAAAGAAAGGCTATGCATATTATGAATTGATGACATTGATTTTTATGTGTTTCCTTGCCGCTTCAGCTTGATTTATTTTCATTACTATTGAGTTGGCGTACTCACATTACTCCCTACACCCTTGTGTGCAGATTCAGGTGCAGATACCGAGCATTAGCTATCTTTTCCGTGCGAAGCTAGAGTGCGGGATATAGAGGTCACTGTTCAGCGTCCACAACATCTCTGTTTTCCCTTCTTGTTGTAGCTAGCTATTCATTCGCAGGTTTTCTATTATTATAGTATACCTCTGGCTTATTTTTCTTAGATGCTCATGACATGTTGGCTCCGGGTTCTGGGGTTGGTGGCACTATTTATTGGCGTGATATATTTAGTAAACTCTGTATATTTTATGAAATGCTTGAAATTGGAATGGGATTTTGAATGAAATTGCCAACATGTGGTTATTGGCTAGCCTAGTTCCACGATAGGCGCCATCACGGCCGGTTTAGGTTTTGGGGTCCCGACGGTTTGGTATCAGAGCCTAGGTTACATAGGACTCAACGGTCATGAGCAGGTTTAATAGAGTCTTGCCGATCGTTACGGAGACGTCTGTACTTATCTTCGAGAGGCTGCCAAACTCTTAGGAAACATTTCTATCCTTCTTGAACTCTTTCGTGCTAATCTACTGATTCTTGAAATCTGAACTTACATTGTTTCATTCTCTCACAGATGGTGAGGACACGCCATACCGATCAGAGTGACCAGTCACCGGCTAGACCAGCAAGAGGTCGTGGCCGTGGTAGATGTAGGTGGCCAGCCCGTGCAGCAGTCGGGACAGTATCACAGGATCCCCCTATCGATCAGGATCAGGTTCCCGCTGATGGTGTTCCAGCGGGACAGGCTCAGGCACCGGCAATGCCTATGGTTTTTTCAGGTCTTCAGGAGACCCTGCCTCAAATATTGACAGTGTCCACCAGTTTGGCTCAGGGAGTCGCCTTGTATTCTATAGCCACGACAGCTTTGGTCGGGGGAGGCAATCAGTCTCCAGCTGCCCCCGCAGCTGAGCAGGCTGCACGGGGTATTCAGGCACCGGGAGCATCCCCAGCTCAGCCAGTTGCTCCGGTCCAGGATTATGTAGTTCCTGCTATTCCTGATGACGAGTAGTGCAGGTTGGAGAGGTTCAGCAGACGTCAGCCTCCGACTTTCATCGGTACAGAGGGCGAGGATGCCCGAAGGTTTCTAGATAAGTGTCAGAGGATACTACGTACTACGAGTATTTTGGAGACCAATGGGGTCTCATTTGTTACATTTCAGTTTGTGGGTGCTGCCTTTACTTGGTGGGAGTCATTCGAGAGGCGTAGGTCTGTTGGTTCAACACCTCTCACACACAAAGAGGAACAGCGCATCACAGGCAGTTTGAGCAGCTGTGCCAGGGAAATTTATTGGTTACTCAGTACGAGATGAGGTTTTCCGAGTTGTCTAGGCATGCTAATAAGATTGTCCCTATTGATAGAGAGAGGGGGAGGAGGTTTGTAGATTGTCTTTCTTATCGGCTTTGACTATTTAAGACTCGGGAGAGAGTATCGGGTGCTTCACTCGAGCATGTTGTTGGCATAGCTCGAGATATTTAGTCTGTTCGCCGCCAGGAGCAGGAGGAGAGGGAGGCCAAGAGGACTCGTGGTTCAGGTAGTTCTACTGGTGCTCACTTTAGGGGGCAGTTTCAGCAGGGTAGGGGCGTTCATTCAGGCCTCCTCAGTCAGGCCGACAAACGTATAGTGGTACATCTTCGGGGCATGGTCCCCATGGTTCTCAATCAGGCCGTACTTCATTTGGTGCCCTCTCAGCTCAAAGTGCAGCTTTAGCACCCCCAGTTCAGAGTTAATCTATGCATGAGTCTTCCAGTGGCCGTTAGGGTGCTAGGGGTTTCTATCAGTCCCCACCTTCAGCTCCAGGGAGTTGTTTTGAGTGTGGAGATTTTGGGCACATGTGGAGGCAGTGTCCCTGCCGTTCTGGTGGATCTTCTCAGCTGAGGGGCCAGCCCTCGACTTCAGCTCCAGCTACTTCACCACCAGCCCAAATAGCCAAGGGTGGTAGTCAGTCAGCCAGAGGCTGCCCTAGAGGGGGAGGTAAAAAAGGGGGAGGTCAGGGTCGTATGTATGCATTTCCAGCCAGGCCAGATGCTATGGCCTCAGATGCCGTGATCGCAGGTATCGTCTCAATCTGTTGCCAAGATTCCTTGGCTTTATTTGACCCTGGTTCTACATATTACTATGTTTCTTCATATTTTGTCTGTTTTCTGGATATGCCCCGTGAGTCTCTAGTCACCTTTGTTCATGTGTCGACTCCGGTGGGCGATACTGTTGTTGTGGACCGTGTTTATCGGTCGTGCATGATATCTATTAGGGGTCTGGAGACCTGAGTGGACCTACTGTTACTCAGCATGGTCGATTTTGATGTGATATTAGGCATGGATTTGTTATCTCTGTGCCATGCGATTCTTGATTTTCACGCTAAGACCGTGACCTTAGCTATGCTAGGGTGTCTGAGGGTTGAGTGGAGAGGTTCTTCCGAGTATATGCCTAGTAGGGTGATTTCCTACCTGAAGGCTCAACGCATGGTTGAGAAAGGGTGTTTATCTTATTTGGCCTTTGTAAGGGATGGCAGTGGTGAGACTCCGCTATTGATTCAGTTCCTCTGGTCCGTGACTTTCCGGATGTGTTTCCTGCATACCTGCCAGGCATGCCACGTGACAGGGATATTGATTTTGGTATTGACTTGGTGTCAAGCACCCAGCCTATTTCCATCCCACCTTATCGTATGGCAGCAGCGAAGCTAAAGGAATTGAATGAGGAACTTCAGGAACTCCTGGATAAGGGGTTCATTCGGCCTAGTGTGTCACCTTGGGGTGCACCAATGTTGTTCGTGAAGAAGAAGGATGGGTCCATGCGTATGTGTATTGAATATCGGCAGCTGAACAGAGATACGGTGAAGAATCGGTACCTCTTGCCCCGCGCATTGATGATTTGTTTGACCAGCTTCAGGGAGCTAGAGTCTTTTCCAAGATTGACTTGAGATCTGGGTATCATCAGTTGAAGATTCGGGATGACATTCCGAAGACTACTTCAGGACCAGATATGGTCATTATGAGTTCTTGGTTATGTCATTTGGGCTGACCAATGCCCCAGTTGCGTTCATGCAACTGATGAACAACGTGTTTCAGCCTTACCTTTATTTTTTTGTCATTATGTTCATTGATGACATCCTAGTTTATTCTCCAAATGTGAGTTTTGGCTTGGTTCAATAGCTTTCTTGGGGCACATGGTGTCTAGTAAGGTTATTCAGGTTGATCCGAAGAAGATAGAGGCGGCGTAGAGTTGGCCCAGACCGTTCTCAACTATAGAGATTAGGAGTTTCCTTGGTTTGGTGGGATATTACCGTCGCTTTGTGGAGGGATTCTCTTTTATTGCTTCGCGTTTGACCAGATTGAACCAGAAGGGTGCTCCATTCAGATGGTCTGATTCGTGTGAGGAGAGCTTTCAGAAGCTCAAGTCAGCATTGACCACAGCTCCGGTACTAGTTTTTCCTACTAGTTCGGGTTCTTATACAGTCTATTGTGATGCTTCTAGAGTTGGTTTGGGAGCGGTGTTTATGCATGGCGGTAAGGTGATTGCCTATGCTCCTAGATAGTTGAAGATGCAAGAGAAGAATTATCCAGTGCACAATCTTGAGTTAGCTGCCACTGTTCATGCCTTGAAGATTTGGCGACATTATTTGTATGGAGTGCAGCGTCAGATTTTTACTGTTCGTCGTAGTTTGTAGTATCTGCTGAGGCAGAAGGACTTGATCATACGTCAGAGGAGATGGTTAGAGCTTCTCAAGGATTATGACCTCACTATCTTATATCATCCTGGGAAAGCCAATGCAGTGGATGATGCCCTCAATCGCAGAGCAGATAGTTTGGGGAGTCTAGCCTACCTTCTAGTAGCAGAGCGACCATTAGCCCTTGATGTTTAGGCCTTCGAGGGTTGGTTAGTGATATTGGATCGATCATAGCCCTTGCGGGTATTTATTTTTTTAGCCTCCAGGTCTTCTCTTCACGATCAAATTAGAGCACGCCAGTATGATGATCCACATTTTCTTGTTCTTCACGACATGGTCCGTTGCGGTGATGCCACATATGTGTTTATTGGTGATGATAGGATCAGGCGAATGCAGGGCTGGATTTTCATGCCCAATGTAGATGGCTTTGAGATTTGATTCTAGCGGAGGACCATAGTTCACGGTATTCCATCTATACGGGTGCCGCAAAGATGTACCAGGATTGGAGGCAGCATTATTGGTGGAGGAGGATAAAGAGAGATATTGTGGAGTTCGTCGCTCGGTGTCTCAACTGTCAGTAGGTCAAGTGTGAGCACCAGAGACCAGGTGGATTGCTTCATAGATCTGATATTCCGGAGTGGAAGTGGGAGTGGATCACCATGGACTTCGTAGTTAGACTCCGACGGACTTCGAGGAGGTTTGATATTGTACGGGTTATGGTGGATCGCCTGACCAAGTCCGCGCACTTCATTCTTGTTGATACTACTTATTCTTCGGAGAGGCTTGTTGAGATTTATATCAGGGAGATTGTCCGACTGTATGGTGTTCCAGTTTCTATCATTTTCGACACAGGTATTCAGTTCACATCTCAGTTTTGGAGAGTCGTGCAGAGAGAGTTGGGTACTCAGGTCGAGTTGAGAATAGCGTTTCATCCTCAGTCGGATAGGCAGTCGGAGCATAACATTTAGATTTTGGAGGATATGTTGCGTGCTTGTGTAATTGACTTTGGTGGTTCATGGGACTAGTTTCTGCCACTAACGGAGTTTGCATATAATAACAGCTATCAGTCGAGTATCCAGATGGCTCTGTATGAGGCTTTATATGGTAGGAGGTGCATATCTCCGGTTTGTTGGTTTGAGCCGGACGAGGCTAGGCTATTGGGCACAGACCTGGTTCAGGATGCGTTGGGTAAGGCAAAGTTGATTCTGGAGCGGCTTCGCACGCCGCAGTCTAGGAAGAAGAGTTATGCGGACTGGAAGGTCTGAGATGTGTCGTTCATGGTTGGGGATAAGGTGTTGCTGAAGGTGTCGCCCATGAAGGGTGTTATGAGATTCGGGAAGAGGGCGAAGCTGAGTCCCAGGTTCATTGGGCCATTTGAGGTGCTTAAGAGGGTTGGGGAGGTGTCTTATAGGCTTGATATGCCTCCAAGTTTATCGAGTATTCATCCAGTATTCCATGTTTCAATGCTCCGGAAGTATGTTGGTGACTCGTCTCATGTTTTGGATTTCAGCACGGTTCAACTCGAGGGTGATATGTCATATGAGGTAGAGCCAGTGGCTATTTTGGGTTGACAGGTTAGGAAGCTGTGGTCTAAGGATATAGTTTCAGTGAAGGTTGAGTGGAGAGGGTAGCCGGTGGAGAATGTCACTTGGGAGACAAAGCGGGAGATGCGGAACAAATATCCTCACTTATTCGAGACTCCGTGTATGTTTATACACCCGTTCGACGACGAACATTTGTTTAAGAAGGGGAGGATATAACGACCCGGCTGTCGTTCCGTGAGATTTACCTCGTTTCCCCTATTTCTGCATTTGACATATATTTCTATCATGTTTTTGATGTGTTGGGGCAGTTGGTTTGGGTCTGGAGTGGTCATGGCGAGAATTGAGGCATTTCGTCTCTCAAAGTAGCCTAATAGTTGAGGAAGTCAACTGAGAGTTTACTTATTGGTGAACGCCCTCAGAATGTGGATTTTACGGCTCGAATAGCTTCGTTATGTGATTTGGGAATTAGGAGTGTGTTCAGAATGAATTTTTGATGTCCGGTTTAGAATTAGGCTTGAATTGGCGAAAGTTAGTTTTTGGGGATTTCCGGTCAGCAGTGGATAATAGGCTTTCGAGGTCGGAATGGGATTCCGGAAGTTGGAACAGGTCTGTAATGTCATTTTGGGTATGTGTGCAAACTTTCAAGTCAATCAGAGGTGTTTTGGTTGGTTTCTGCATAGTTGGCGAAATTGGGATGTTTCAAAGTTCATAGGCTTCAATTTGATGTAATTTTTGTGTTTTCATGTTGTTTTTGGTGCTTCGAAGGATCGACTAAGTTTGGATGATGTAATGGGGTGTGTTGGTAGGATTGGTTGAGGTCCCGGGGGCCTTGGGTGTATTTTGGATGCTAAAACGGGCACTTTTTGGCCTTAAGAAGACTGCTGTTTTCTGGTGTTTTAGAAGCAGTGATCCTTCAATGCAATCGCGTGGACTCGTCCGCGATCGCGGAGAGTAAAAGAGTGGGGCAGGAATTTTGTTCTATGCGATCGCGTGGTTAGTATTGCGATCGCATATGTTGGTCAGGTCTCGCGTGGGTGTTGGTGCGGTCGCGTAGAGGATTTTGAGGCACGTGTGTGGGGTGGAAAGTTGTTCTGTGTGATCGTGTGTATTAGTGTGCGATCGCATTTAGTTGGATGGTCTGTGCATCACGATCACGTGTCTAATGTCGCGATCACACTGAGGAAATTAGATGGCTGGGCAGAATGTTTTAAAGGCCATTCGTGCGAAAATAGTTCATTTTCCTCCATTAATGAACGGGTTGGGAGCTCTTTTGAGAGAGTTTGAAGAAGAAATTGAAGGGAATCACTTGAAGGTAAGGTTTTAAACTTCATTACTCGTTTATATGTGGTCTTCTAAGTAATTAAACCGTAAAATTGTTGGAATTAAACCCAAATTTGGGGAAGAAGGGTGCATGGAAATTGAAATTTTCTTTTGAAGATTTGAGTGGGCAATTGTGGTCTGATTTTAGTGTTCTTGGTATGTATCGAATTGTGGGAGGACGAGGATTCTAGTGATGTAAATTTTATAGAACTCCATGACGTGGCTCGGGCCTCAGATTTGGTTGATGATAAACTGGTTTTGACTAGATTCGTAGTAATCGGGAGCCAATTGGAGGGGCGAGAGTATAGCGGACTAGTGTTGTGGCCCAGTAGAGGTAAGTAATGCTTATAAATCTGGTCCCGAGGGTATGAAACCCATGACTGCATATTTCTCATTGATTTTAGAATGGCGCACATGTCAGATAACAAGTATGTGGCACGCACTGATTTTTTTTTATTGGACTAGGTCCACTGCGCGGCAACTAATGAGTTGCATATTTTACTCAAAACCTTATGTTAAATTATGTTCTAAAGATTGTTGAAATATTTGGGTTATAAGTCGTGTTTGGGGCCTCGTGCCGATCTTTTTAGACCCCTTGGGAGCTTTTTACTGCTGTTTTCCCCACTATTTATTGATGATTTCACTCAGCCACATTGTGCTTACTATTTTCGAAACTCAGCATGATTTACACTATTTTGAGATTTTAAAAATGATGTTTTGGGTCGAGTACCCTGTTACTGATTCGCCCGAGGGGCTTTTGAGAGGTTCTGGTGAGTGAGGCCGAGGGCCTGATTGTGAGGATATGATACGCCACGCGGTGGCTTGATATTAGCGCTTGGGCTGATGCAGCCCCTTCGGAGTCTGCACACACCCCTAGTGGGCGCACCGAGTGCCAAATGCCGACTGCCAAGTGATGAGTGATTGGGAGGCATGAGTGACTGTGAGTTGTTGAGTGACTGATTACTAGTGATGGTGAGGTATGTCTGATGGGCGGATTATTAGTGACTGTGAGGTATGCTCGAGGGGCTGATTATGTGTGATTGTGAGGCATGCCCGAGGGGCTAATTATGATACATGATTTCGCCCGAGGGGCTACTTATGATTTTACTACATTCACTCTAAACATATGAAATGTGTTTTGCCCAAGGGGCCTCTATGTGATTAATTTCATTTTCATACTAAATCTTTCGGTTTGGAGCTGTTGAAAATAAACATTTTTCAAAGGACTTTCCTGAGGTTGGTTTTAAGGCATTACGATTTGATATATCTATGTTTATACTGTTGCAAAGTAAGGTTGTGCATATTGTGAATTGATGAAATTGATTTTTATGTGTTTCCTTGCCTCTTAGGCTTGATTTATTTTCATTACTACTGAGTTGGCGTAGTGACATTACTCCCTGCACCCCCCTGTGTGCAGATTCAAGTGCAGATACCGAGCATTAGCTATCTTTTCCATGCGGAGCCAGAGTGAGGGATATAGAGGTAGATATTCAGCGTCCGCATCATCTCTGTTTTCCCTTCTTGTTGTAGCTAGCTATTCATTCGGAGGTTTTGTGTCATAATAGTATACCTTTGGCTTATTTTTCTTAGATGCTCATGACATGTTGGCTCTGGGTTTTGGGGTTGGTGGCACTGTTTATTGGCATAATGTATTTAGTAAACTCTATATATTTTATGTAATGCTTGAAATTGGATTGGGATTTTGAAAGAAATTGTAAACATGTGGTTATTGGCTAGCCTAGTTCCACGATAGGCGCCATCACGGCCGGTTTAGGTTTTGGGGTCATGACAGTTCTCCACTATTTTCTTGGAGAAGTATGTACCCCAATCTCACAGGTGCCATCACGGTCGGTGGATAAAGTGTATTAAAAACGGCATCTCATACTGCGTCACTAAAAGTAAGGTGGATAAAGTGTATTAAAAACGAGTAGTATTTTATTTAATTTGAGATAATTATTACTTATGTGGGTAATTCTTTTATAGATTAGTGAGGAATTAATGAATTGATTAAGGAAAAGTAGCGCATAATTGGGTAAGTGAGTATGTATTAATGTGGCAGCCAAGGATTGGTTTAAAGCACAACTATATGACTCTTGAATATTTTTGCAAGGTGTCAACATTTAATGAAATGATCACCTTCATTTCATTGTGCTAAAATAACGTTATCAAAAGAATGTTAATCTATACATTCTTGATAATAATAGAATGTATAGTTTAATAACGGAGCTTCTTAGATAAGTCTTTCTGACACAACGTTCCTTTCCTCCAAATAAAAAAAATAAAAATGAAAGACTAGCTTTCCATTTGGTATTTGAAGCAATCCGAATTGGAATCTTGCTTATATGTTGATACAAAATAATGGATGGAGCTCTGATTCTCTTTACTCCATTAAGGTGTGATGCTAAGCTTTCTATGTAATGGATTTTTTTCAACAAAATTCATACGAGAGAATATTGCATAGTAGCATCGGGATTTTGCGGGAGTACGGTGTAATCTTTCTCAAGAATACCATACGAGTTTTCCCCTACTCCGATCCGCCGTTATTGTTTCGTCAGAATTAACAGGTGTTAGAGGATTTTCAAGAGAATCGACTCAGGTATGTTAAGGCTATCCCTTCTTTCTTTTGGCATGGTCCAAATTATACTGAAGAAACGAGCAAATACACAGTTTCTATAAATTACTCTATTCATAAAAATAGTAGGGGTGTCTATATTCTTGATTCCCCATGTGAATTATTATTATTTTTTGTTCATGGGTCTCTGAATAATACGCATTTGGAAAAGTTTATCCGGAAGGAATATTGAGATTATTACGTACTTTTCATGTATTTCATACATGGTCATTTACCCATGACCAGATGGCCTTATATACGCGTATATATGTAAATATTTTTATATGGGATATGGGAAAAGGTTACGGCGTTATATATATACCACCACCTGATCAGCTCGTATATGATGATGATGTTGATTCAATCGGCGTTATATATGTATGTATATTCAAACGGAGTTATATACGCGTATATACGTATGTATATTCAAACGNTGGCTGAAATATGGTTCAAACGGCGTTATATACGCGTATATGTATGTATATTTAAATGGCGCTATATACGTGTATATATGTATGTATATATATATATATATATATATATATATATATATATATGGGATATGGGAAAGGTTGTGGCATTATATACGCACCACCACCTGATCAGCTGATATACGATGATGATTTTGCCCATAGTGGCCGATATGATATGATGGGATGCCCTCAGAAGCTGGTGATATTATGAAACATGTACCTAGGCACGACAGGACATTCATATGCATATGCATGATGCTAAAAGTAATTTATGATTTACAAAGTTATTCAGACTTACAGGTTGAGTCATGTACTATATATTTCATCTATGTCTCTTATGTATTTATTTATGTGCCTTAGATACTCGGTTTATTATTCGTACTAACGTCCCTTTTGCCTGGGGACGCTGCATTTCATGCCCGCAGGTCACGACAGACAGGTCGAGAGCTCTCTAAGCAGGCTATCACCTCAGCAGAAGATGTTGGTGCGCTCCACTTGCTCCGGAGTCGCTTGTTTGGTTAGTAGGATTTAGACGGGTATTGTTTGGTATGGCGGGACTCTATCCCGACCTTTATGACATTTATGTACTCTTAGTGGCTTGTAGACATATGTCGTATACGTGAAAGCTTGTACAGCCTTGTCGGCCTGTGTTTTGAGTTTGTAAATGATTATGTTGTCCTATTAGGCCTATATATCACGTGTATATGATAATGTAATAATAAAGATACACTACGTTGGTACTCGGTCGAGTAAGGTATAGGGTGCCCATCGCGGCCAATCGGTTTGGGTCGTGACAACATCGTCCTCGTAGTTCTCAGCCAGGGCGTTCTTCATTCGGTGCCCTTTTAGCCCAGTGTGCAGCTCGAGCACCATCAGTTCGGGGTTTCTCATGCATGGGTCTCCTAGTGGCCATTCGGGTGCCGGGGGTTCTTTTCAGTTTCCGTCTCCAGCTCCAGGGAGTTGTTATGAGTGTGGAGAGTTCGGGCATATGAGGAGCCAGTGTCCTCATCTTCTTGGAGGCCCATCTGAGCTGAGGAGCCAGCCTTCGACGTCAACTCCAGTTATTTAACCACCCACTCAGGCAGCTAGAGGTGGTAGTCAGTTAGCAAGAGGCCGCCCTAGAGGGGGAGGTCGAGCAGGTGGAGGTCAGGACCGTATGTATGCTTTACCAGCCAGACCAGATGCTATAACCTCCGATGTAGTGATCGCATGTATTGTCTCAGTATGTCACCGCGATTCTTTGTCTTTATTTGACCCTGATTCTACATATTCCTATGTTTCATCATATTTTTCCAATTTTCTGGATATGGGTCGTGAGGCTTTAGTTACATCTGTTCATGTGTTAACTCTGGTGGGCGATACTATTGTTGTGGACCATGTGTATCGGGCGTGTGTGGTATCTGTTGGGGGTCTAGAGACCCGAGTGGACCTACTGTTACTCATCATGGTCGATTTTGATGTGATATTGGGCATGGACTAGTTATCTCTGTGTCATGATGTTCTTGATTTTCACGCTAAGACCGTGACCTTAGCTATGCCATGATGTCCGAAGGTTGAGTGGAGAGGTTCTTCTAAGTATGTGCCTAGCATGGTGATTTCCTACCTAAAGGATCAGCGTATGGTTGAGAAGCGGTGTTTATTGTATTTGGCTTTTGTGAAGGATTTTAATGGTGAGACTCCCACTATTGATTCGGTTCATGTGGTCCGTGACTTCCGGACGTGTTTCCTATAGACCTGCCAGGCATGCCACCTGATAAGGACAACTTTGGTATTAACCTGGTGCCAAGCACTCAGCCTATTTCTATTCCACCTTATCGTATGGCACCAACGGAGCTTAAGGAATTAAAGGAGCAGCTTCAGGAACGACTAGATAAGGGATTCATTCGGCCTAGTGTGTCACGTTAGGGTGCACCAGTGTTGCTTTTGAAGAAGAAGGATGATTCTATGCGTATGTGTATTGATTATCTGCAGCTGAACAGGGTTACGATGAAGAACCGGTATCCCTTGCCTCGTATAGATGACTTGTTTGAGGGTGCCAGGGTATTTTCAAAGATTGACTTGCGCTCCGGCTATCATCAGTTGAAGATTTGGGGGCCAGACATTCCGAAGACTGCTTTCAGGACTAGATATTGTCATTATGAGTTTCTTGTTATGTCATTCGAGTTGACCAATGCCCCAGCAGGCTTTATGCACTTGATACACAGTGTATTCCGGCCTTATCTTGATTCTTTCATCATGTTTATTGACGATATCTTGGTGTATTCCTAATCTCGGGAGGATCATGAGCAGCATTTGAGAGTTGTGCTTCAGACCCTGAGAGAGAAGAGATTGTATGAAAAATTTTTGAAGTGTGAGTTATGGCTTGATTTAGTAGTGTTCTTGGGGTACGTGTTGTCCAGTGAGGGTATTCAAGTTGATCCGAAGAAGGTAGAGGCAGTATAGAGCTGGCCTTGATCGGCATCAGTTACCGAGATTCATAGTTTCCTTAGTTTGGCAGGGTATTATCACCGTTTCATAGAGGTATTTTCATCTATTGCAGCACCTATGTCCAGACTGACCCAGAAGGGTGTTCAGTTCAGGTTGACTGAGGAGTGTGAGGAGAGCTTTCATAAGCTCAAGTCAGCTTTGACTACAGCTCCGGTGTTGGTTTTGCCTATAGGTTCAGGTTCTTATACAGTTTAATGTGGTGCCTCGAGAGTTGACCTTGGAGTGATTTTGATGCAGGACGGTAGGGTTATCGCCTACGCATCTAGACAGTTGAAGGTGCACGAGAAGAATTATCTAGTGAACGATCTTGAGCTAGCAGCTATTGTCCATGCCTTGAAGATTTGGCGTCGTTATTTATATAGAGTGCATTGTGAGATTTTCACTGATCGCCGTAGTTTGCAGCATCTACTTAAGCAGAAGGATCTGAATTTGCATCAGAAGAGATGGTTGGAGCATCCGAAGGATTATG
The DNA here is from genome assembly GCA_005239525.1 of Nicotiana knightiana. Taxonomy (NCBI): domain Eukaryota; kingdom Viridiplantae; phylum Streptophyta; class Magnoliopsida; order Solanales; family Solanaceae; genus Nicotiana; species Nicotiana knightiana. The sequence continues at coordinate 228,169 of ML407482.1, read as the reverse complement.
ACGTCACTATTTTATATCATCCGGGGAAGGCCAATGTAGTGGTTGATTCCCTTAGTCGTAGAGCGCAGAGTTTGGAGAGTCTAGCCTACCTTCCAGTAGCAAAGAGACCTTTGGCACTTGATGTTCAGGCTTTAGCGGGTAAGTTGGTGAGATTGGATCTATAAGAGCCCCTGCGGGTATTGGCTTGTGTAGCCTCCAGGTCTTCTCTTTATGATCATATTAGAGCACGCCAGTATGATGATCCACACTTGCTCGTTCTTTAGGACAAGGTCTGTCGCGGTGATGTCAGGGATGTGGTTATTGGTGATGATGGGGTCATGAGGATACAGGGCCAAATTTGTGTGCCCAATGTTGATGGGCTTCGAGATTTCATTCTAGCTGAGGCCCATAGTTCGCGGTATTCCATCCATCCGGGTGCCGCAAAGATGTATCAGGATATGAGACGGCATTATTGGCGGATTCGGATGAAGAGAGATATTGTTGATTTTATGGCTCGGTGTCTCAACTGTCAGGAAGTCAAGCACGAGCACCATAGACTAGGTGGATTGCTTCAAGATTAGATATTCTGGAGTGGAAGTGGGAGCGGATCACCATGGACTTCGTAGTTGGACTTCGAGGAGGTTTGATGCTATATGGATTATTGTGGATCGGATGACCAAGTCTGCGCACTTCATTCCTGTTAGTACTACTTATTCTTCCGAGCGGTTAACTGATCTTTACATCAGGGAGACTGTCCGATTGTATAGGGTTCCAGTTTCTATCATTTCTGACATAGGTACTCAGTTCACATCTCATTTGTGGAGGGTCGTGAAGAGGGAGTTAGGTACTCACGTTGAGTTGAGCACATCGTTTCATCCTCAGACCGGCGGGCAGTCGGAGTGTACTATTCTGATTTTGGAGGATATGTTGCATGCCTGTGTCATTTATTTTGGAGGTTCATGGGACAGTTTCTGCCACTCGTGGATTTTTCATATAATAATAGTTATCAGTCGAGTATCCATATGGCTCGATTCAGGATGTGTTGGATAAGGTGAAGTTGATTCAGGAGCGGCTTCGCATGGCGCAGTCTAGGTAGAAGAGTTATGCGGAGCGGAAGGTCCGAGATGTGTCTTTCATGGTTGGGGAGAAGGTGCTGATGAAGGTGTCACCCATGAAGGGTGTTATGAGGTTCGGGAAGAGGGGAAAGCTGAGTCCTCGGTTTATTAGGCCTTTTGAGGTGCTTCAGAGGATTGGGGAGGTGTCTTATAGGCTTGGCTTACCTGGTAGCTTATCGAGTGTTCATTCGGTGTTCCATGTTTTGATGCTCCGAAAGTATGTTGCTGACCCGTGTAATGTTTTGGACGTCAGAACGGTTCAACTCGAGGGTGATATGTCATATGAGGTAGAGCCAGTGGCTATTTTGGGTCGTCAGGTTAGAAAGCTGAGGTCTAAGGATATATCTTCAATGAAGGTTCGGTGGAGAGGACAACCGGTGGAGGATTCCACCTAGGAGACCGAGCGGGAGATGCAGAGCAGATATCCTCACCTATTCGAGGCTCCAGGTATGTTTCTATACCCGTTCGAGGACAGACATTTGTTTATGAGGGGGAAGATGTAACGACCCGACCGGTCGTTTCGTGAGATTAGCCCCCATTCCCCCATTTCTTCTTTATCATATGTTTCTTAGCCTGTTTATGTTGTGTTGGTTAGGTTGGTTTGGAGTGATCATGGTGAGAACTGAGAGACTTAGTCTCTTAAAGTAGCTTAATAGTTGAAGAAAGTCAACCGGGAGTTGACTTATTGGTAAACAACCTCGAAATGCGGATTTTATGGCTCGGGTAGCTTCTTTAGATGATTTCAGACTTAGGAGTGTGTTCGGAATGAAGTTTTGGTATCTGGTGTAGAATTCTGATAGTTAGAGCAGGTTCGTAATGTCATTTTGGATATGTGTGCAAAATTTCAGGTCAATCGGATGTGTTTTGGTTGGTTTCGGCAACATTGGCGAAATTTAGAAGTTTCAAAGTTCATAGGCTTGAATTTGATGTGATTTTGGTATTTTTGCATTGTTTTTGGTGTTTCAAAGGCTCGACTAAGTTTAATTATGTTATGGGATATGTTGGTATGTTTTGTTGAGGTCCCGAGGGCCTCGGGTGTGTTTCGGGTGGTTAACGGACCAACTTTTGGCTTGCAAACTGGGCAGATTTTGCTGGTGTGAGTTTCTAATTTCCTTCTACGTGATCGCAGGAGGATGTTTGCGATCGCATAGACCTAGCTGGGGATGGCAGGATTTTTGTTATATGATCGTGTGGTGGAGGTCATGACCGCGTGAATGTGAGGTTGTTGTGCAGTGTGATCGCGTGGTGTTGTTTGCGTTCGCATAGAGTTGAAGGGCGCTTGAGTGGGTAGATTCATTGTTCTTCGCAATCCCGTAGAGTGGTTTGCGATCGCGTGGGTTTATCTCCTGCTGAATCGCCGTCGCGTGTGAATGTCTGTGATCGCGTAGCATAATTTGATGGGGCAGCAGATTTGTTCTTCGCGATCGCGTGGGAGCTTCCGCGATGGCAGTGAAGAAAGAGGCTTGGGCATACAATTTTTATGTTCTAATTTCGAAGGTTCTTGGCCATAACTCAATATTTCATTAGAGAGCTCAGGGGAAGGAGATTTTGGACGAGCTTTTCAGTGGGGTTCTTGTGGTAAGTGTTCTTCAATATTTTTTGATACAATTTCATACAATTTGAGGAATAAAAGTAGAAAAGTTGGGAAAAATGGGAGGAAACTTTGGAAAATTCTTTTGGTGTTTTGAGTGGGCAATTGAGGTCGAATTTTGGTAAATTTGGTATGGGTAAACTCGTAAGAAAATGAGGATTCTAGTTTTGTGATTATTATCAATTTTCGAGACGTGGGCTCGGGGCTCGGAGCTCAGGTTTGGCCAATATCGAAAATTGTGGTTAAAATTTATATCTTTCGATTGGGTTTTGTTCCGTTAGTGTATATTTATGATGTTAATTTGGTTTTGGTTAGATTTGCAGCAAATATAGCGCTTGGGCTGTTGGAGCCCCTCCGGAGTCTGTACACCCCTAGTCGGCGTAGTCGACTATTTGTCACGCCCCAAAATCGAGGGACACGACCGGCACTCAACCAGGTGACCCCAGTCAAGCGGACCTGGATTTGCCTCACCTATCCCACGTACTACCCCGTGATATCAATATACATTACTCATGTGAACCAGCAATTAAAACATAACCATAAACTTACGATTTGATTTCATTTCTACCTTTTCATCAAATCCAACATATGATCCAAGTGTTTACAATTTACATACAATATTTACAATGTGGACCACCATTCCGAACCGTACGCTTCCTACCCAAAATACACATGTACATTACCTACATTGTGTCTATGGAGCCTCTACGATTACAAAAGATTTATATAATACATGCCGGAAACAAGGCCCCGGCTATACCATACACTACACAATAAACCCAAGATAAGGCGACATGAGCCGCACGTGGCCCCGGGAGGAAGTGGGGCTCACCAGAACAGCTGACGGAAAAGAGAGAAAGCACTACTGACGATCGGCTGAATTACCTGCTGTAGAACCACCTACATTCATTTAAGAAAATTTAGCTTCCCCAGCAAAAGGTATGTTAGTACTGTGGAATAGTACTAGTATGTATGAACAAACTTTATCCCAAGTACAATCAAACATTACACAAATAAAAGATAGTAATCGAACCAATCAATCAATGCACGTGGAAAGAAACAACCAAAATCAACAAGTTTCGCAATCTCTCCTTTTCCCCTTTCAACACCACAATATTAAAGAGTTTCATAGATTTTAATTTCAAAAGTGATAATGATCACATTCCATCCTTATTACCTCGACCACCCTTATCACCACAACCCATCAACCTTATTACTTCGTGTTGCGGTGCGCAACCCGATCCCACCTGACAATCATATTTCATAACATCAACCACAAACAATTACATCACAAGAATCATCATTTCAATGAATCACAAGTTCACGTCCCTAATTCATATATTTGGACCTAAGGCACAATAATTATCCCAAAGTGGTAATTCATATACAAGGCATTGCCATAACTGTTCAACTCATTCACATCATTTCACAATACCCTTTTTTCATTACTTACCACACACGGTTTTTAGCCATTATATATATTCCCACACTTGGGCACATTAACCTTCTTTCATTCATTAACACATACTTTCATATAGATACCCTCAAGCATTTACGGGCTTTGCAGATAATAATATAGGCACATCAAAACACTTTTCACAATCTCATATAGCACGGTAGTATGGCAATCAACTAGGACAATCAGAGAATAGAATCTTACGTCTCAACACATTTGAACAATCAATTCACATATTTTTCAAACAAGGTACACATACCGTATGCTCGGAACAAGAAGATTATACAAAGGTTAAAGTTAGCCATACATACCTGGGGTCAAAATCCCTTTTTAACTTTTACTCACAAATCACCGACCCGACTAGTACCGTCAATCTAGTTCACAATTAAACACATTCAACTCATAATTTGAAATCATGCATACAATTTGGAATCTTTTAAGCATTTTATCGAACGCTACGCGGCCCCACTAGATTACCACCCCTTCTTTGTGAATATTACCCCAACCCTGTCCTATTTTTCTAGATTAAGAAGTTTTACTCACATGCATGCATGGGTTTGACCTCCATTTTCAAGAACCATCCTATGTGTTTTATTCTTAATTAAAATCTGAGAACTTTAGGGAAAAAAAATGGGGTGAAGACTTACCTCTTTGAGTGAACAAGACAACCCTAACTCGACAGATTCCGGTCTTGAGCGACTTTGATGAACCAATTTTTGATGAAGAACTTTCTCTCTCAAGAACCGTCTCTCCCTTCTCTCTATTTTTGCTCAGAAATCAGTTAAAAATGAAGGGGAGGGGTGTTTTAATGAACTGAGGGTCGGGTTTTAAAATTCTATAAATAAGAGCCCGACACAAGAATGCGGTCAGGAATGCGATCGCATTCCTGACATGCCGCATAATTGACCGCAGAATGGCCCTTAAGATGGGCCAAAATTTAAAACACACTGGAAAGGTATGCGACCACTATGCGATCCGCATACGCGTTATGCGATCGCATAGTGCGTTGCATAATCTCCCTTACCAAAATCAATGGGCAAGAATGCGACAACTATGCGATCTGTAGAACCAACATGCGATCGCATTTCGGACCGCATAGTTGTCCTCAAATTGGGCAATGATTCTGCCCATCTATGCGACCATTATGCGGTCCGCATACACGTTATGTCATTGCATAATGCATCGCATAACGCCCAAATTTCTGAAAAAATTCATCTTTCAAAATTCAGGGTACTTTTTACTGAAAATATATGCCCGTTTTAAGAATTTCTACAGTTATAAAACATGGGGACTTATTCAGATATTATTTTAAGCAAGAAAATTTTACGGGTCTTTACACTATTATATGGATCGGGCTGCACGCTGCAACGCATATTATAAGGATCGAGCTGCACGTCGCAGCAGAATATATATATATATATATATTAGGGTGCCCGCCGCAGCAGTTATGTGTATTCATGGTACTTGCTGAGTACGAGTGTTTAGTGTGAGCATGAGATACTGATAGTGGGTCACGAGTGACTGAGAGGCTTGCCCGAGAGGCTTTATTGTGACTGATACTGTGCCCAAGGGGCCTATATATTTATGAAACTACTGCTTTCACTCTTCTTTATTCTGAGCTTCTGATGATAAATGTTGGATAAATATATTTATACGAGATTTTTAAAATAGAACTGGAGTTTTATGAAATATTCGGAATGTAGATTCCTGACTTTATTTATTCTTTTCGACTGTTCCTCATTATATGGATTTACATGATTTTAAAATGCTTGTCACTACACTCAACTTTTTAGTTACTTTGATTACTTACTGAGTTGGCGTACTCACGTTACTCTCTGCACCTTTGTGTGCAGATCCAGGTACCATACCATCTCACTTGTTGATTTTCGGACGTGCTTGGAGGTTGTTCGAGGATCGAGGTAGCTTCTCAACGTCCCCAACTCATCTCATTTCCTTTCCTCCATTCATAGCTTTTGTCTTTTGTACTTCAGGCTTTTATGGTAGCAGTCACCTCCTTATACATTGTATTTACAGTCTTAGATGCTTATGACAGTTGACTCCAGGTTTTGGGAAAGTTTATAAATTGTTCATCTCATTTTGTTGTTTTAAAATCTGCTAATTTTAGAAAATTATGAAATATAATGATAGTCTGTAATGGTTGGCTAATCTTGTTCCATGATAGGCACCATCACGACCGGCTTAGGATTTGGGGTCTTGATCGACATGGAAATGGGTCACAGCTGATAGGCTCACAAAATCAGCTCATTTCCTACCGGTCAGATCTACATATGCAGCAAAAGATTATGCAAAGTTACATATTAAGGAGATAGTGCGGCTACACAGAGTACCAATATTTATTATATATGACCGTGGGGCCCAGTTTACAGCATATTTTTTGAGGTCATTACAAAGAGGTCTAGGGACTCAAGTGAATCTTAGAACAATTTTTCATCCGTAGACTGATGGACAAGCCGAGCGCACAATTCAGACGCTCGAGGATATGTTATGAGCATGTGTGTTTGATTTTAAAAGAAGTTGGGATGAACATCTACCTCTTATTGAGTTTGCATATAATAACATCTACCACTCCAGTATCCAAATGACGAGGGTCTCCAGGAAAAAGCCTCTCTACCCCTCCGGGGTAGGTGTAAGGTCCGTGTAAACTCTACCATCTTCAGACCCCACTAGTGAGATTATTATTGGGTTGATGATGATGATGATACTCCAGTAGCCTAATGGCTCCTTATGCCTCTTTGTATGGGCGAAAGTGTTGATCTCTTTTAGGGTGGTTTGATGTTGGAGAATCTGGGTTACATGGGACAGACCTTGATCAGTAGGCTGTAAAGAAAGTAAAGCTTATCCGGGAGTGACTGCTGATATCTTAGAGTCATCAGAAGACATATTTTGGCATGCGGCAATGAGACTTAGAGTTCGAGGTTAATGACTAGGTATTCTTAAGGGTATCACCTATGAAGGGCGTTATGAGGTTTGGCAAAAAAGGCAAGCTTAGCCCGCGGTATATTGGACCTTATGGGATCATTCTGAGAGTGGGCCAAGTAGCTTATGAGTTTTAATTGCCCTCAGAATTGGACTTTGTCCATCCGGATTTTCACAGATTTATTCTACGGAAGTGCATTGGCGATCCTACACGAATGGTGCCAACGGATGACGTACAAATTATGGAGGACTTATCATATGAGGAAATTCCATTTTGCATCCTAGACCGACAAATTTGCAAGCTACAAAATAAGGAGGTAACCTCCATGAAGGTTTATGGAGAAGGAAGAATGTCGAAGAGATGACGTGGGAAGCGAAGGAAGATTTGGAGTGTAAATACCCCACCTATTTCAAACATAAGATATGGCTCGAGATGGGATGCTACATCACAGCTTTATTAAGGCTACTAGGTCATTATGTAAGCTCTTTTTTGTTTGACTTTCAATATTCGTGATTTATAGCTGTGTGAGGCGAAGTGTTGCAGTTTATAGACGTTGGCCATGTGTGGCATGCATAATATATTTTTTGGTTGCGTGCAGGTTGGTTTTAGATTAGAGTATAGAGGAGACTCTGGCAAAAATTTTCCAAGGAGGGAATGATGTTACACCCTATATTTTCGTACATAAAAGTGTGTCATAAGAAAACTAATGTAGGACGAAAAATGAGATAATATTTTAAAGTATATAAAGTAAGAGAATCATGTTACCTAGGAGGTTACAAATACAGAAGATCATGAACAACAGGTACAAAGCGGGTTGGAAGGTTCGGAAGCTAAAGGAATTGATGAAAACAATGTTTCACCGAAAGTCGACAAGTTGAGAATGTTATAACATCTACTTTTGGGGTGAAACTAGAGAGATTAACATGATAAGGAGGTTATGCTATGAGTTATGTTAGTCTTATGACAGTCTTGTGTTATGTTTTTAATTCAAGCGAGTTTTGGAACAAAAGTCGATGACATTCATCAAAAGTTACGTTCATAAATTTTACTGAACCTTTGGGTCAAATGTAACTGCAGTTTTCTCACAATGTACTTACTGTTATAGGTTATTACATCCATCAAACTTAATATATATGAGTCTGGTTTCTAACTCATTAGACTATTTGTCAATACGACATCAGAGTAGCGAGATATGGGCGTTTGTGCGAGACTGCGCAGACTACTAGATGACAAGTAGGTATGACACCTGCTTGCTTAAATGAGAGTCCAAGAATGGGCTACTTCAGGTCATCCAGAGAGGCCTTTTAAAGTCCTATTTCCTTCATATATTGGACTGAGAATAGGGAATAATAACCAGACATAAGCTCTGCAAAAATCATCCCAAAAATTGACCACAAACCCTAATTGATTTTTCTCTCTCTTTCAAGTTCTAAATGGAGGTAAAACCTAGAGTTTGAAGAACCAAGATAGGAGCAGAGTTGTACAACAAATAAGTTAATTTTAATGCTCTCTTTCATCTATTTTTTTCTGCTATAAATGCATGGTAAGTCGTTCTATATTTGTAAGAACTCATGGGACGGTTATCGTAAGTCGTGTGAGTTATTCACTTATAGCGGACTATTTTATGGACTATTTTGTGTTGTTGTTGCCTGGGTGCTTTACTACTATTTGGTGGAGTTTTAGAGAAAGAATGGTGTGGAGAAACACCATATAAATTCAGGGTGGTGAGTTGGTCGTTCGTCGTAACATTTTCAGGTTGTTTGACACTAATACAATGTCATTTTGTGTATGAAGAGATTGGCGTGTGTTGGAATGTTTTGTAGTTTGTGGTGTATATAAGGTGGGACCATAATGTACATATGTTATGGGTAGGTCGTGGTAATGTTCCGACAACAGTATATCTATCTAGAGGCTTGTAGACATATCTTGTCAATTTGTGCAGTATGTTGGGCTTGTAAGTGTGGTTTGTATATTTTGTTGGCTTGTCAGCTGTAGTAGTTATGACGGCCTTGTTGGCCCAACTTTATATTGATGTCTAGTCAGTGCTAGTTTCCATTCAGTTTTATATTTTTCTTAGCAAATTGTATTGGAATGTGGCCCCATGGCCAAATTATGACATTATATGTTCAGAGTCCCTTAGTCACAAGTTGGTATGCTAGGTTAGGTGAGGCATCGACTGCCGGTCTCGCCCCCCAGGTTGGGGGCCTGACAGAGATAAGGTTTCTCGACCTGATATTTGCACTATCGTATTGGGACGAGGAATTTTTGGAAGATTGATACCATGTTTTTGCTCACAATTGGGCAATGGTCCTTGTCAGACGAGGGAGCTTCTTGAATTGTTGATGTTGTGGATTGTTGTGAGTTTCTGCATTTTTGTTTTATCACAAGCAACATTGCAAAGGTCCAAACTGAGGTTTTATTTGATAAGAAGTATATTACCAGTACCGAGATTGTTGTTAGGCAATTATAGTTGCCAGAAGTTATTGTTATAGGGTATCTGAGTTAGGTGGAGTATCGTGTGATCACACCTTGGGTTAATTTTTTTACTTGATTTAGCTTGTTCATGCTTGTAGGATGTATTGATGTGTCATTCAGGTCTTATGATGAGTTTTAGATGTTGAGGATTGGGTTATAAGGTTCATGAGTTATGGATGAAGTAAGATCTTCATTTGAGTTGTGTTTTCAAGATTACATAGACTGGGATGATGTGGGGTTAGACTGGGATGATGTGGGGTCACCCACAGGTATGTGTATGGTGAGATCGTGCAATGATTTGATGGCTTTAGAATGAGTTTTGGCACATTCGAGGACAACTGTATGCTTAAGTTGGGGGAATGTAACGACCAATCTGATCATTTTGAGAATTTGCATTGATTTCTGACATTTGAGATCATGAGTAGCTCTGTATGGTATGTTATGACTTGCGTGTATCGCTGGTTTTGGTTTTCGAGTGGTTTGGGATTGATGTAGAAGGATCATTTCCCTTGAGGTGCTTGGAGCTGAAATAAATTATTAGGTTTGACTTTTGGTGTCTTTGACTTCGAATCAAAGTTTTGATGATTCTGGTAGGTCTGGATGGTTATTTAGGACTTAGTCATATGCCCAGATTCCCATTTGGATGTTTCTAGAATGTTTCGACTCTATTTGACGGAAGCCGACAATTTGAAAGTTTGGAATGTTCATAAGTTTGACGGGAGTTGACTTTGATTATATAGGGTTCGTATTTTTGTTACGGGAGTTGGAATAGTTTCGTTATGTAATTTGTAATTTGTATGCAAAATTTGAGACCATTCCGAGGGGAATTGATATGGTTCGGCACGAGTTTTGGAAGTTGGACGTTCAAAAGTTCATTAAGTTTGATTAGAGGTGTGATTCATAGTTTTGATGTTGTTATGTGTTATTTTATGCCTCGAGTAGGTTTGTATTATTTTTTTGGACTTTTTGGTATGTTCCGATGGGGTCCCGAGGGGCTCGAGTGAGTTTCAGTGTGATTCAGGATCATTTCGGATTGGCTTGGAGTTGCCAGCTTCTGTTGTTTGCAGATGTATTTGTTTTTCCTCGTGACCGCGAATATGAGGTTGCGATTGCGTAGTGGTACGTGGAACTAAGGGTTGTTCTTCATAGCGTTCACAATAGGTTGACCGCGTTCTCATAGAGTTGTGGCTAGTCTTCTTCGCATTTTTTTACGCGTTTGCGTAGTGTTGGGCTGAACTGAGCAGGTCGATGGTTTCCTCTTCCCGTTTGTGATATTTCTCCCACGTCCTCGTAGGTCTGTCTGATGCGTGCATCATGTTCTCAAGGCTTATGCCGCGAATACGGAGAGTTACTTAAAGCAATATAATTTTTGTTCATCGCGAACACGAGTGTTTTTCCACGTGCGCGAAGAGTTCGCCTAGCCAGTGTTTATAACATACTCTATTTCGAATGTTTTGGTCATTTTATCATATTTTGAGTTATGGAGCTCGGTTTGGGGTGATTTTCAGTACATGGATTAGGGTAAGTATTTTTTACTCTATGTTGATTATATTCCATGATTCCATATTCTATTTTGGCATTTTATTAATGATTCCAAAAGAGAAATTGGTGGTTTTCTCTAATCTTTTCTAAAGTGATTATTAGATTTTTGAACATCTATTCGGATTCGGATTTGAGTGAATTATTATGGTTGGACTTGTTTCCGAATGGGTTGTCAGAATTTTTGAGTTTTGTCGGGTTTCGAGGTACAAGCCCGGGTTGGACTCTTTGGTTGACTTTGAGTATTTGATTAAGGATTCGATCTTTATCGTTTAGGTTTTCTTCCTATTGCATTATTTTATGACTTGAGTTGGTTTGAATAGTTTTGAGTCGTCCGGAGGTCGATTTCAGTAGGATTGTACTTCTAAACTATCGATTTGGCTTCTTTGAGGTAATTTTCTTGCCTAACTTGGTTGGGAAAATTATTCCTACTAATTGACATTGTTTGCTACAATATGGGGGTGATGCATATGTGAGTTGACAAGCGTATATGAATGTGCTAGGGTTAATCATGCTTGGGGTAGAATATATGTGACTTTCTTGTTTCATGTTTTACTTGACTTCTAGATTAATATAAATATGAAGTTAAATTCTAGAAACCATGATTTAGCATGTTATAGCTTTACTAAAATTTGATGAAATTTTTGTGAAAGTATAGATGTGCTAAATTAGGTCATCACTCTAATTAATCACAAATACCATACTTGAGTTGAAGATCATTTTTGAGATTTGTTGAGATACTTGAATAATAAGGTACTTGAGGCTCATTGAATTGCTATTGGCTTGAAAGTTGTGATTGATGTTCATTTGGAGTATTTGCTAAATCAATCTTCTTGATTTTATTCATGCTTCCTACAATGCTTGTCATTGATATACATATGCTTGGTGACGAAGAGTCTAAAGCACGAAGAGTAATGTCGTGCCTTTTCACACACATTATCATGTGAGAAGGAAAGTATAGTGATGTCTTTTCCTTGAGAGAACAAGAGACGTGCATTATATTGTGATGTCTTTTCCTTTTGTTTACATTTATGCCTTTACCTTTAGTTGTTATTGTTGCACCTATGTTCTCTATTGTACTTGCCGTTGTTATTATATCCTTGTCCTCCACCTTAATTGTTGTTGTATTACCCATGCCTTCAATCCGTTTAGCTTATAAAGATCATGCTCTTCTTCTTGTTTGGTATGTCTACATCTATGTCGTTTCTCATTTTTGCACTTTTGTGTAAGCCTTCCACCATGTTAGTTAGTGAAATTTATATTCTCCATCTTATTTCCTATCATTAATTCTATGCACACCTCGGAATCACAACTTTCATGACAACCGCGATATTGAATCTACTGCCCAGGAATACTCTGCTATCATCTGCTGTTTGCTTTATCTGCATGAGACTAAGCTTTGTCTCCATATTGGCATGAGGCTAAGCCCTGCCTCCATATCTGTATAAGGCTAAGCATTGCCTTCCATCTGTATGGGACGAAGCTCTATCCCGAACCTTGCATGAGACTAAGCTCTTTCTCCATATTTTCATGAGGCTAAGCCCTGCATAAGGCTAACCACTTCCTTCCATCTGCATGGGATTAAGCCTTGTCCCGAAATTATGCATGAGACTATGCTCTGTCTCAATATTTGCATGAGGCTAAGCCCTGCCTTCACATCCGCATAAGGCTAAGCACTGCCTTCCATCTGCATGGGACTAAGCCCTGTCCCGAACCTTGCGTTAGACTAAGCGCTCCATATTTGCAAGAGGCTAAGCCCGGCCTCCATCCATCTGCATGGGACTAAGCCCTGTCCCAAAATCTTGCATGAGACTATGATATGTCTCCGTATTTGCATGAGGCCAATCATTGCCTTTTTATTTGCTGAGACTGAGCACTGTCTCTTTGGCACTATCTATTTTCTCTTCTTTCGGGCTAAGCTCTGCCCTCAAATTCATACAAGACTAAGCCCTGTCTTGTCACCCCTAACATCATGTCTTTGCATATCATGGGTTGAAATATCGCTAACTTGTCCAAAGGCGTCATTGTCTAAAGGCATCATCCTCAAAGCCGGAAGACACTATGTCATGTCCTGAGGATCTCTCACATTTGCATATCATTATTCAAAGGTGTCATGGTTCGGAGGAATCATTTTCATTGCCTGCAAATCCCTCATTAAACAATTCGTGGCCCAGGACATCATTGTCTAAAGACGTCATCCTCAACCGTTTAAATTCAGCACAAATATATGCTCGTAGTATCTCTTTACTTGCAGGTGACCCGATAAGCAACTTCTACCCCAACAGGAGAAATCACGCTCCAATTTTTTCAAATTATCTCAATCCTGGCCGCTCACCGAAACCATTTTTTCACCTATTCCAAAACCTCGTGTCCGTTCTTGTGGTTACTTCATTGGTACATTCCGCAGATGAATCCGAAACTACACATGGCCTGATTCCTGTAAGATTAGGGATATGTAGGTAGCTCGAAAACCGGAGTGCGGCCTATATCTCTCAGATAGATCTATCCGGTAAAAATTGGCCATCATATCTTTACCCAACAACACTTTTCATCCTTCCCGGGTAAAGAGGGCCAGCTGTTGATACCTAATTTTTCCTATGGTATTTTCAAAATTTCATATATACCTTCAAAACTATGCATTAGCATCAATTAAGATTTTTCCATAATTTCGGCATTTTAAAGGTTTTTAAGTAACTTATCCCAGTATTTTTTAAAATAATTACTAACTGCATTACAAATGATTTTATAACAATTTCAAGGATTAATTTTGCTATTTATATTTATGTTAAGCTTGATTTATTTCAAAAATAGCCACATTTACAGTTCTTAGGTTATAATTGCAATAACTTTGCAATTATAGCCCATGCATGCGTTATTACATTACTTTACCAGAAAATAGCTTGTTGTATTCTTAAAATATCGAATAATTATTTTGAAACTTTTTTGTGCATGAAAATCATTTTTATAATCCGTTAGTTATTTTTATAAATTACATTTGTCAACTAATTGGGTATTTAACAAATAGTCTCTTAATTCATTTAATTTTTCGTACCTAACCACTATACACTATCCCAACTCCTTAATACACCAGCCCAATTCAGCCCTAAGCCCAATCCATACCTGCCCGACCCAATAACCCCGTTTAATCATGGTCGTTGATCCTTTAGATCAACAGTCCACAACATTACTTGCCTTTTTAATTCAACACACAAACCCTAATCCCCTTCACACTTTCATTTATGTCGTCACTGGTTCCCTAACATCTCCCATTATCTCTCAACTCACCCCTAAACCTAATCGCCGTCACCGGCGAAAAGCCGCCATCTATGGAGTTTTCATGCATTCTCCGACCACAACTACCTTTCTATGCTTCCTCTCTGTTTGATTTCATGCATCCTTGAGAAAATCTCATGGAGATGCAATATGTTCTTGCCGGAAACTTTCTTACCGGCCTTTCTAAGGCCATTTTTCGTTTGTGAGTATGGATTTCCTCTTACTTTTGGTATGAGTCCATGGGTTTTTGGCCGAGTTTCTTCATCTCTATTGTTTCTGAAAACCCCTATTTTCACTAATGATCGAATCTTCTCAGATCTTTATAGATCTAAGGTGTTCGAGTATTATCATGGGTTTTCCTTTGATAATCTTTTGTTTTAATTAACTGCTTCAATTTTTATTTACCCTTTCTGGAAGTAGGGTTCTTCCCAAACTCCTCCTTAAAAGATTTTCTACTTTCAATGTTTAATCTAGCCATCTCTTTACGTGTTTGGTTAATCTCCGCATGTATGCTGGAACCCTAGATGTTTCTAAAGGTTACACTGATTTCTTCTATTTTTCCATTATTATATTTGTTTATATGAACCAGTCGTACTAACTGATTCTATTTAGGGATTTGAACGATTTTCCCTAATAAAATAAGTATTATGTGGGATTTCTACTAATTGATTCACATTAGGGATTCAAATGACTGTCCTGTTAAAATCCATATTTTCTTGAATTTTTACTTGTTTCTTTATTTGTGACATTGATTTATTACACTTGCCTTAATTAGATTATCAGTATAGTTTAGGGATTTGACAAATTCCCTATATGGTATGATTCTGATTTGCTGCCTTAATTGAAACCCAATCATGGTCGTTACCCGACTCTCCCCTATTTAAGGGGTCTCTTTCGTAGTTCTCTATAGGAATTGATTCCCTAATTGGGTAATTGATTTTATTTGATTACCCTTGTTTTACGAACTCTGATTTCCTCTTTACCTTATTTATTTTACCTCCCTATGTACTACATATACACTCTCATTCTGATTCTTCAAAAAAGGGACAATAGTTCACAAACACACTCACACAAAAACTTTGTTCTCATCTCTCTGCTATTTGTTCATTATACTATCTAGCCGACTGAAAGCCAAGGCTAGACCATTGAATCGTACCTACTTTACTTTAACTGGTATGTTTCTATTCCTAATGCCATTTATTATAATATGAAGTTTTAATCTATATGCTCTCTGTTGCTCCATTCCTGTTAATCCATGCCTCTTCTGCACTGGTCTAATTACTTATGTATTTAACTTTGTATCTTCTAATGTTTATGCTTTGGTCAGCATGTTTACTCATGTTTAAGTTTCACTCTTTCTCGTTTATTACTTTAACCAGCATGTTTATGTATGTGTCTAATACTATTATCTTTTCTGTCCATTAACCTCAAATGGTATGATCAATTATGTGTAGTTAAGGCCATGTCCTCTCTATGAATTGACTAGCATGATTACTCTTACATTAAACTTCTATATTTTCCTGTATGTTTCATTAAGTCAGTGTAACTACTTCTATCATTAAGAGTGGCTGTTAGACTTAGGTGTTTCTTATTTAAGACCCTGGCTCAGTACGTCCTGGTGAATGTTAGGAATGTCAATCTACCCCTGCCTGCTCCATGTCCCTGTTAACTAGCATGCTTTCCTACCACCCTGTTTCTATGTGCTCCTAATTAAGGAATCTTATGTTCCCAACCCCTGCTCCCTTCTCTGTGTAATTTTTTGTTCTCAGCATACCATATGATCACCTAAGGTTAACTAACAACTGAGTTGAATCTGGGCACTATGAAGCTTTGTGATTGTGTTTCTACTTGTTGTTGTTTGCTGAACCCCCCTTTTAGAATGTTTCTAAACTATTTAACTCCTAATTTGTTTTCACCTCTAAACCATATTCACTCCTAAATGTTTTATTTACTGAACTGTCTTACTCCTCGAATGTTTTCCTAAAAATGTTTCCACTATGTCAAGAATTGTCACTTCTACTCTTAGATTACTTAACTTCTGCCCCTCCAGTGTGTGTATTTCCTAGGAATCCATGATATTCCCCCGAACTCTGACACACTGGGGCTGACTCTTACATACTGTACAAAAATTGCCCTCGGGTCTATCATCACTCAGTATGTCTCACAGCCACTCAGCATCAGCCCCTCAGGCTACCTCAAAATCACTCATGCCTCCCAAATCACTCGTCACTCGGCACTCGGCACTCGCACTCAGTACGTACCTGCGTTCACGGGTGGTGTACAGACTCCGGAGGGGCTCCTACATCCCAATCGCTAATATCAAGCCATCTCGTGGCATAATCACTCAGGGTCTCGGCCTCTCACATATCATAAACAATGCAGCATGCTGCAGCGTGCAACCTGATCCCATAATATCCTCACAACATAGGCACTCGGCCTCACTCAGTCAGAAATCTCCCAAAGCCTCTCGGGCTATCAAATAAACGGGGTACTCGACCCAAAATATCATTTTATATTACAAAAGTAGTGTAAATGAGACTGAGTTTCGAAATCAATTAAACAGGAAATGACTAAGTGTAAATCATAAGTCAACACAGTGAGGAATAGCACTAAACAGCCCTCAAGGGGTCCAAACAGGTCGACACAAGGCCCCAAACATGGCGTACATCCCAAAATATAATAATAGTCTTAAAATATGAATATCATGTGAAGTAGAATCAAATATGCAACTTAATAGTTGCCACGGAATGGACCAAGTCACAATCCCCCAACTGTGCGCGCCACACACTCGTCATCTAGTATGTGTGCCACTCCAAAAATTGATAAAATTATGAAGTCCGGGGTTTCATACCCTCAGGATAAGATTTACACTCATTACTTACCTCAAACCGGTCTATATACTAATCCGCGATGCTCTTGCCTCTAGAATCGGCTCCCGATTGCTTTGAATCTAACCCAAACTAGATTAATATCATCAATAAATGCTAGGGACACAAAATCCATTAGAAAATTATCAAAATTAAGCATAAATCACGAAATTGGCCAAACCCGACCCCCAGGACTATGTCTCGGATTTGATAAAAATCACAAAACTAAAATCCTTATCCTAGGGACGAGTCTACCTTTTTAAAATACATCAAAATCCAACAACAAATGACCCCTCAATTCCTCAATTTAAAGTCTCAAATTTCCAAGCCCTAAACCTCCAATTTAGTCAACAATATTCCATAAATTTTCCCCCTAATCAGTCAAATAATACCATAGAAATGAGTTTTAGGTCCAAAAATCTTACCTCCACGAAGTTCTTTTGCTTTCCCTCTTCAAAACCCTCTCTCAAACTCAAATCCGTATGAAAACATTGATGAAATAACCCAAATTCATGAAAGTATGTATTTATACTCCCTGTCCAGTGAACCCGAACCTACGGTCACAGGTGCGCTTTTGCGGAATTCCACTTGAAGATCCAGCCACGCATCTGCAGTCCATAAGCCCGCACCTGCGGTCCATACCAGCGACCAAAGGTTCTGCATCTGTTGAAAAAGTTTAGCCCCTTAAACTATGCATCTGCGGCTCCCACACCGCACCAGTGACCTCGCACCTGCTGCTCCCCTTCCCGCGAGTGCGGAAAAATAGAAAGTTGTACACCAGCAGTTAAAAATTACCAAAGATCATGCCATTAACCATCCAAACTCATCCCGAGGCCCTCGGGGCCTCAACCAAAAGTACCAACAAGTCATAAATGATCACCATAACCTAATCAAAAACCCTCGGAACACCCAAAATAACATCGAAACACTAAATCAACCCATGATTCAAGCCTGAGGGTCTTCAAACTTCCAAAAAAATCACCGACGATACTGAGACTAACCAAACCTCGTCCGAGTGACCGAAAAATTGCACAGACATCCAAAATGACAATACGAACTTGTTCCAACTTACGGAATTTCATTTTGACCCCGATAGCTAATTCTCCACTACCGACCGAAAATTTCAAAAAATTCATTTTCGCCAATTCAAGCCTTATTCTACCACAGACATCAAAAACAAATTCCGAACACACTCCTATGTCCCAAATAACCTAACGAAGCTACCCGAGCCATAAAATCCACATTCCAAGGTTGTTTACCCAATAGTCAACTTCTGGTTGACTTTTCTAACTATAAGGCCAACTTAAGGAACTAATCATCTCAATTCTCACCACGGCCACTCCGAACCCGAACCAACTGACCCAACACAATAATATTAGGCTAAGCAATACACAATAAAGAATAAACAGGGGAAAACGGGGCTAATCTCACGGAACGACTCGCCGGGTCATTACATTCTCCCCCTCTTAAACAAACGTTCATCCTCGAACGAGCCTAGAAACATACCTGGAGCCTGAAATAAGTGAGGATATCTGCTCCGCATCTCCCACCCAGTCTCCCAGGTGGTCTCCTCCACCGGTTGCCCTCTCAACTGCACCTTCACTGAAGCTATATCCTTAGACCTCAACCTTCTGACTTGACGACCCAAAATAGCCATTGGCTCTACCTCTTACGACATATCACCCTCAAGTTGAACCGTGCTGAAGTCCAAAACATGAGACGGGTCACCAACATACTTCCGGAGCATGGAAACATGAAACAACGGATGAAAACTCGATAATCTAGGTGGAAAAGCAAGTGTATAAGCCACCTCTCAAACTCTTTGAAGCACCTCAAAAGGCCTAATGAGTCGGGGACTCTACTTTCCCCTCTTCCCGAACCGCATAACACCCTTAATGGGTGACACCATCAGAAGTACCTTCTCTCCAACCATGAAAGACACACCCCAGACCTCCTGGTCCGCATAACTCCTCTGCCTAGACTGCGCGGTGCGAAGCCGTTCCTGAATCAACTTCACCTTATCCAAAGCATCCTGTACCAAAAATACGCCCAATAGCCTAGCCTCACCTGGCTTAGACAAACCAACCAGAGATCTAGACCTCCTACAATATGAAGCCTCATATGGAGCCATATGGATACTCGACTGATAACTGTTATTATATGCAAACTCCGCGAGTGGCAGAAACTTGTCCTCCAAAATCTGAATAGTGCGCTCAGACTGTCCGTCCATCAACGGATGAAATGGTGTGCTAAACTCGACCTTAGTACCCAACTCTCTCTACACGGACCTCCAAAACTAAGATGTGAACTGAGCACGTCTGTCAGAAATGATAGAAACTGGAACACCATGCAATCGGACAATCTCCCGGATGTAAATCTCAGCTAACCGCTCCGAAGAATAGGTAGTGCCAATAGGAATGAAGTGTGTGGACTTTGTCAGCCGATCCACAATAACCCATATAGGATTAAACTTCCTCGAAGACCGTGGGACCCCAACTACAAAGTCCATGGTGTTCCGGTCCCACTTCCACTCCGGAATATCAAACTTCTGATGCAACCCACCTGGTCTCTGGTGCTCATACTTGACCTGCTAGCAGTTGAGACAGCATGATACAAACTCAACAATATCCTTCTTCATCCTCCTCCACCAGTAATGATGTCTCAGATCCTGATACATCTTCACGACACCTGATGGATGGAATACCGCGAGCTGTGGGCCTCTGCTAGAATCAACTCTCGAAGCCCATCCACATTAGGCACGCATATCTGATCCTGCATCATCGCCAATAACTACATCCCTGGCATCACCTCGCTGAACCTTATCCTAAAGAACGAGCAAGTGTGGGTCATCATATTGGCGTTCTCTGATCCGGTCATAAAGGGAAGACCTGGAGGATATACAAGCCAATACCCGACGGGGCACTCACAGATCTAATCTCACCAACTGACCCGCTAAGGCCTGAACATCAAGTGATAAAGGTCTCTCTGTTGCTAGAAGATATGCTAGACTCCCCAAACTATCTGCTCTGCAACTCAAGGCATCGACCACTACATTGGCCTTCCCCGGATGGTGTAGAATAGTGATATCATAGTCCTTGAAAAGCTCCAACCATCTCCTTTGATGCAGATTCAGGTCCTTCTGCTTAATCAGATGATGTAAGCTACATAGCTCGGTGAAAATCTCACAAAGCACCACATACAAATAATGACGCCAAATCTTCAAGGCATGGACAATGGCTGCTAGCTTAAGATCACGCACTGGATAATTCATCTCATGCACCTTCAACTGTCTGGATGCGTAGGCAATCACCCTACTTGCCTACATCAATACTGCTCCAAGGCCAACTTTTGAGGAATCACAATAAACTGTATAGGTCCCTAAACCTGTAGTCAAAACCAAAACTGGAGTTGTAGTGAAGGCTAACTTGAGCTTCGGAAAGCTCTCCTCACACTCCTCAGTCTACCTGAACGGAGCACCCTTCTGAGTCAGTCTAGTCATAGGTGCTGCACTACATAAAAATCCCTCCACAAAGTGGCGATACTACCCTGCCAAACCAAGGAAACTGCGGATCTCGGTAGCTGACGTCGGTCTAGGCCAACTATGCACCGCCTCCACCTTCTTCGTATCTACCTTGATCCCATCACAAGACACGACATGGCCTAAGAATGCCACTGAATCAAGCCAGAATTCACACTTCGAGAATTTTGAATACAACCTTTTCTCCCTCGATGTTTGAAGCACAATCCTCAAATGTTGCTCATGATCCTCTCGATATAGAGAATATACCAAGATTTCATCAATGAACATGACGTCGAAGGTATCAAGATAAGGCCAGAACACAGTGTATATCAAGTGCATAAAGGCTGCTGGGGCATTGGTCAACCCAAATGACATGACAAGAAACTCATAGTGACCATATCTGGTCCTGAAGGCAGTCTTCGGGATGTCCGGCTACCGAATTTTCAACTGATGATAACTATAACGCAAGTCAATCTTGGAAAATACCCTGGCACCCTCTAACTGGTAAAAAAAATCATTAATGCGAGGTAATGGATACCTTTTCTTAATTGTAACCTTGTTCAACAGTCGATAATCAATACACATACGCATAGAACCATATTTTTTCTTCATAAACAACACCGGTGCACCCTAGGGTGACACACTAGGACGAATGAACCCCTTATCTAGGAGTTCATGAAGTTGCTCCTTCAATTCCTTAAACTCCGCCAGTAACATACGATATGGTGGAATAGAAATAGGCTGAGCGCGCGGCACCAAATCAATACCAAATTCAATATCTCTGTCAGGTGGAATGCCTGGCAGGTCAGCAGGAAACACGTGAAGATAATCACGGACCACAGGAAAAAAAATCAATAGTGTGAGTCTTAGCACTGACATCCCTCACAAAAGCCAATTACGATAAACACCCTTTTTCTACCATACGTTGGGCCTTTAGATAGGAAATCACCCTACTTGGCACATGCTTGATAGAACCTCTACACTCAACCCTCGAAAATCCTAGCATAGCTAAGCTTACGGTCATAACGTGACAATCAAGAATTACATGACACGGGGATAGCTAATCCATGCCCAATATCACATCAAAATCAACCATGCTAAGAAACAACGGGTGCACTCGGGTCTCCAGACCCCCAATAGATATCACCCCACGACCAATGCACACGGTCCACAACAATAGTATCACCCAGAGGAGTTGACACATGAATAGATGTAACTAAATACTCACGGGGCATATCCACAAAATGGACAAACTATGATGAAACATAG
The DNA here is from genome assembly GCA_005239525.1 of Nicotiana knightiana. NCBI lineage: Eukaryota > Viridiplantae > Streptophyta > Magnoliopsida > Solanales > Solanaceae > Nicotiana > Nicotiana knightiana. Next base: position 206,147 of record ML407482.1, on the reverse strand, counting down.
GAATACGTGGAACCAGGATCAAATAAGACCAAAGCATCTCATAATATGGAGCTAATAAGCGAGGCGATCAATGAACCTCATAATCCTCTCTCTCTCTTAGTAGGAACCAACACTGTGGCATGACGGGCTAGCTCAGTAAACCTCATCCCATACTACGTCACTATAAACTCACCCTGACGCAGCTGCTCAAAGTTCCTATGTAGCTCTTCTATGTGAGACTAGGAAACATATTACTCTTAGAAGAGAGTGGAGAACTACTTCCATGTAAGGGGTGCTGCACCAATAGGCCGACGCCTCTCGTAGGACTCCGACCAAGTGAATGCAGCTACTGAGAACAGGAATGTAGTGAAGGAGACCCCACTATTCTCCAATTTCCCTAAAGTACGATGCATACTCTAACACTTTTTCTAAGAAACCATGGGCATCCTCGCCCTCAGCATCACTTAATGTACGAGGCTGAAGTTTACCAAATCTCTCCAACCTGCGCTGCTCGTCGTCTGGCGTGACTGGAATCACAAAATCCTTAGCCGGGGCAACCCGCTGGGCTGGAGCTGCCCCCGGCGTCTGGAGCCCATGGGTAACCTGCTCAGGTGTCCGAGAAGCTGGAGTCTAAGTGCTTCCCCCGGCCTAAGAAGTAGCGGCAGTAGTAGAAACAGCGATTGCCTGTGCAAGACTAGTGCACATAGTCAAAATCTGAGCTAGAGTCTCCTAAAGACCCAGGATCACAATAGGCACTGTCGGGGCCTAAGCCGGTCCCGCTGAAACATCTGCGGCGGGGACCTGATCCTGAACAGTAAGTGGATCCACGGGTACTGCCTGAGTTGCCGCACAGGCTGCACCCCTACCTCTACCATGACCTCGACCTCTCGCTGGTCTAGGTGGTGTCTGGTCACCTTGATCGGTAGTGCATGTCCTCACCATTTGTGAGAGAATGAAACAACAGAATTTAGTTTCTAGAATCAATAAATTCGCATGACAGAATTCAAGAACATGAGATTTTTCCTAAGGGTTCTGTAGACTCTCAAAGATAAGTGCAGACGTCTCCGTACAGATCCGCACGACTCTACTAAACGTGCTCATTACCGGTGAATCCTATGTAACCTAGGCTCTGATACCAACTTGTCATGACCCCAATCCTACACTCGTCGTGATGGCGCCTCTCATGGTACTAGGCTAACCAAGCTACCACAAAACAATACATAAAATCTTCTCTTTAATTGAATGTTGTCCGATATATCATACAACTTTCCAGTTTAACATTTTCAAGCATCAAGTAGATTAAAACAGTTTAGAACATGGCCCCAAAATCTGGATTCAACCGTCATGATTATCTATGAATCAATACGATGTACTACTATTTCCTGACTACAATCAGTTCTAGGAAATGATATCAAATAACAAATTAATAGGGGAAAGAGGGCATGTTGCGGACGCCAAAAAGCTACCTCAAAATCCCAGCTTCGACTCCAATCGCTCTTGCCTCCCAAATCACTCTTCAGAAAACACATATACGATTAATTATAACATTTAAAAGTCAATTTCAGTAAAATATCATTTGAAAATGTGCCTTTTCACAAATTCCATAGAAATCAAAATGATTCAGTATAGAAAATCGACAGTGTTCATAATAGTCTTCCAGATGGAAACATGTATCATAAATTTCCGTCGGGTGTATCATCACTCAGCATCAGACACTCAGCATCAGTCCCTCGGGCGACCTCACAATCACTCTTGCCTCCCAAATCACTCGTCACTCAGCACTCGCACTCAGTAGGTACCTGCGCTCACTGGAGGTGTACAGACTCCGGAGGTGCTCCTACAGCCCAATCGCTAATATCAAGCCATCTCGTGGCATAATCACTCAGACTCTCGGCCTCTCACATATCATAAACAGTGCAACATACTGTGGCGTGCATCCCGATCCAATAATATCCTCACAACATAGGCACTCGGCCTCACTCAGTCAGAAATCTCTCAAAGCCACTCGGGCTATTAAATAAACGGGGTACTCGACCCAAAATATCATTTTATATCACAACAATAGTGTAAATGAGACTGAGTTTTGAAATGGGTTAAACCGGAATTGACTGAGTGTAAATCATACGTCAACACAGTGAGGAATAGTAGTAAACATCCCCAAAAGGGTCTAAACAGGTCGACACAAGTCCCCAAACATGGCGTACAACCCAAAATATAATAATAGTCTTAAAACATTAATCTTATATGAAGTAGAATCAAATACGTAACTTAATTGTTTCCACGGGATGGACCAAGTCACAATCCCCCAACCGTGCGCGCCACACACTCGTCATCTAGTATGTGTGCCACTCCAATCCGTGATAAAAATGTGATGTTCGGGGTTTCACACCCACGGGACAATATTTGCAATCATTACTTACCTCAAACCGACCCAAATACTAATCCGCGAAGTACTTGCCTCTCGAATAGGCTCTTGATTGCTCCAAATCGAACCAAAACCAGATTAATATCATCAATAAATACTAGGGATACGAAACCCATTCAAAAATTATCAAAATTAAACAAAAATCCCGAAATTGGCGAAACCCGACCCCCGGACCCCGCATCTCGAAATTCGACAAAAATCACAAAACTAAAATCCTTATCCTCCCACGAGTCTACCCATATAAAATACATCAAAATCCAACCACAAATGAACCCTCAATTCCTCAATTTAAAGTCTCCAATTCCCAAGCCCCAAACCTCCAATTTAGTCACTAATTTTCCATAAATTTCACCCCTAATAAGTCAAATAAGACCATATAAATGTGTTTTAGCTCAAAAAATCATACCTCCACCAAGTTCTTTTAATTTACCCCTTCAAAACCCTCTCTCAAGATCTAATGCGTATGAAAACTCTGATGAAATAACCCAATTTCGCGAAGGCTGGTATTTATACCCTCTGTCAAGTGAAACCGCACCTGCGGTATTTTAAGGGCACCACCGGTCCCAGGTGCGCTTCTGCGAAATCCACTTAGAAATCCAACCTCGCATATGTGGTCCATAAGTCCGCACCTGCGACCAAAGGTTCCGCATCTGCGGAAAAACCTTAGCCCCTCAAACTCTGCATATACGGCTCGCAGACCACACCAGCGACCTCGCACCTACGGCTCCCCCTTCCGCAGGTGCGGAAAATAAGAAAGCTTTACACTAGCAGTTCCAAATTACCAAAAATCATGCCGATAACCATCCGAACTCATCCCGAGGACCTTAGGGCCTCAACCAAAAGCATAAAAATTCATAAATGATCACCCAAACCTAATCGAACCCTCGGAACACCCAAAATAACATCAAAACACCAAATAAACCCATAATTCAAGCCTAAGGATCTTCAAACTTCCTAAAAAATCATCGACGATGACGAAACTAACCAAACCTCGTCTGAATAACCTGAAAATTAGCACACACATCCAAAATGACACTACCAAATCGGTTTCTATGAGTTACTTACATTAGGTTCCCTAAAGCACCTTAAAACCGTTAGGTGGAAACTCTTCAATCTCCATACCTCTTTCCCAAAAGGAAAAAGGAGTTGTCCCAAAATGTTGAAACCCCGACTCCACGAGGAAAAAAGGTGGGCGTGACAGCATAACAAACTTGCTTTTTCTAAATTAGTCTTAAGCATGCTTTTTGTTTGTTAATATGTGCGCACCCTTTCCCTTTCCCCTTATGTGAATTTAATTGCCCGTTTTGAGTATTTATGATTTCCTTTACAGTAGAAACTGACTTATTTCTTTTTTTCCTTTCTTAAATGTCTTTCAATTATTAAATACCACATTTATTATTTTCATAACGTGCAAATACGTGACAACATGCTATTTACTGCTGCATAAATCATGCTCAACATCATATTCCACTCGTACGTAATCAATCATATAGCAACATTTGATGAGTGGTTACGCTCTTCCTATATATCACCCTTTAAATTCGGAAAGGCTTATTTGCGGTAAAACTAGTTGATCGGCAGTGCAATCGATGGTTCCGTGCCTTTCCCCCTCAAGTTGTCCACTTGAGGGTACTTGTCTAGACCCTCATAGCAACCTTACTATGATTATAAGTGTACATGCATCATGGTCAAACCTAGACGGGTTAACATGTTGTCCACATTATAATCCTTTAAGACAAACCTTATCCAAAAGTCCACCGGGGTTTTTGTATAATCCCAACGGACGCAACCACGTTTTGTGCATTAATTTTCGAGAACTAAATGCCAATATGCTAATCATGGATATATAAATAGTCAAATCTGGAGGGGGAAATGGTCTAACCTTATTTATTTTGCAGAAAATGGGGCACGAGGTCGCCCGGTTCGGAATGGTCCGTAGTATACCACCACTGCTACTAGATTGGTGGGAAGATCTTTCCTCAAGTGACAAAAAACATGTAAATAAGGTTCTGGGAAATGTGCCTTCTCTGTTAGACATCAAACCAAATAACATGTTGATAGAAGCTGCAACCATGTTATGGGATCGTGAAAGATCAGTGTTCCGCTTCGGGGATATAGAAATGACCCCACTCCTAGAAGAAATCGAGGGATTTGCTGGACTACCTTGGGATAGCCCTGGGCTATTGGTACCGAAAAATCGCAATGATAGGGAATTTCTAAAATTGATGGTTCTGAAAAAGAATGCCGATTTGGAGTGCTTAAAGAAATCTTATATACCATTTGACTACTTGTATGAAAGATACGGTCATAGCAAGTCCTGCCGTATTTTCGATGATGATTTTTCCATCACTTCCTTCGGTCATATTCACCGCAGAGTTTTCGTGTTCATTGTTTGCTTCTTGGGTATGAAAGTGTTCCCAACGAAAAGGGAAAGAATTCACACTAGACGGGCTATGGTCACCAAGACACTAATGTAAGGAATCGAGGGACATATATACACCATAGTCTCTTTGATTATAACTGATATCTACCGAACCTTGGACCACTGCCAGAAAGGGTCCAAACATTTTGAGGGCTGCAATTTGTTGCTGCAGTTGTAGTTAATGGAGCATCTCCAAATGGGTCAATATCGCCAGAAGTTTCCACGAAGGACGTGGAATGACCATATTGCTTTCCATCACCCTAAACGGATGAATTATATTCCAGACAGGTTTGCCCAACCAGAGAGTGATAAGGAATTGGTGGAGCTCTTCGACAATTTGAATGAGGATCAAGTTCAATGGATGTTTGAATGGTTCCCTACTGGCGAGTTCATCATTAGGCCAGGAAGCAGATCATACCGCGGGTCGCAAAGATAAGTCATTTCTGGGCAGATTTTCAGAATGTCGACATCCCTTACAAGTGTCAAGCTCAGCATATGTGGCACTCAAAGATTATTGTGGAGAAGGACAGCGTCGACCCAGACAGATATCATGTAGGACATGCACCCTTTTACTCGGCATGGTTGGACGACAGCTTAGCTAGGAAATTAGAGCCAGAAATTGGTCTGGGAAACAAGGTCATAGACAAAGATGCAGAAACCCAAGTAAAGTACAACAAGTTGCGCAAGAGGATTCTTGACTCTGAGGCCACACATCAAGAGATACACGAGACAGACGAGAGATTAATCAAATAATGGAGGGAAATGGCTACCACCTCCAGTGAAAGGGTGGAATATCTGGAGCAGGGCTTGATAGAGCTAGGAGAAAAGACAAGGAAAAGAATCACCGATTGCCAGAATGCAGAAGGAGGCGAGGGAGGACATCTAGAAAGAGTATACATGTTGTTGGGCATGCACGAACTGGAGGGACCTAATTGGTAGAGTCAAAAAGATTAAGCTTGGGGAAGGCCGTTATGGGACCAAGTAGATTAGATTTATTTGCTTCTCTAAATGTAATCAGGCCAAATGCCAGTAGTGAATTATCTTGTATTATCTTAGTGTCGTTTTAGGGTTCATCTGTTTTTTATATTAATGAAATTAGGCATTTATTAGCATCTAAGTTCTCCAAAACAACTTGTCACTAGGCCTACCTCGGGCACAATGAGGCTACCAAAATAAGACGCGAATTTACATTCTGCAATATGTGTTTAAATATTGCAAATATACTTTTCAGAACTCTTACTAACTTGGCTACCTTCTATTTTTCGTTCTTTTTTTTTTATTATTCCCATATCCCAAGGGTTGGTTCATACATACTGGCATCATCAGCTTATCATACTAGATATAGGGTCCCTCTACCTTCTCCTCCTCCAAGTCCACCAAAAGGCAAAGAGAAAGAAAAGATGGATGATTTGAACGGCACCAGAAAGGACCACAACACACATGTTGAACATGTAGAAGCTTCTCCTGGAAGAGGTACTCAAGTCCCGAATGAGCAGAAAATACTAGAACTCCAGGGTGAGCTCGGGCAGGTCTGGAATTTAGCAATCTATCCCTCACACTCAATATCCCAGATGTCAACCATTCAGACACTTAGAACCCCGCACAACCGCAAAACACACCCAACAAGTGCCTAGAAAATCCTCCCGCACCTCACCATTACATAACCCCACCACAGAATCAAACTATTCCTCCACAATACCAGCAAAACACCTACCATACTTCACAAAATACCATACCAGTCATTCCTGAACCCCAGAATTCCACCAATGATCACCATTATAGCCAAACTCCCAGTCACCAAAATAATCCTATATATGTGGAGACACTACCTCATCCCACTCAACCCATATCCTATGCACCAGAATATGTTGAGAAGGACATGCTCATTAAGAACTTGGCTGAGGAGCTAAAGAAGTTGACAAGTCGGGTTTAAGGCGTCGAAGGAGTCAAAGGGATAAAATGTCTGAACTATGATGACCTATGCATACAACCCAATGTGGAATTGCTTGAGATTTACAAACCTCCCAAGTTCAAAATGTTTGACAATACAGGTGATCCCAAGGTTCACCTGAGGACTTATTGTGACAAGCCTTTAGGGGTCGGAATGGATGAATGGATCCTAATGAATATTTACATGAGGAGTGTTACAGTAGATGCTTTATCCTTGTACATCAGCAGGATCCTAAGAAGTGGGCCAACTCGGTGAGTATGGCGTCTGACTTCATGGACAGATTCAGGTTTAACATAGAGAATGTACCGAATGTATTCTACGTTTAGAACTTAAAGAAGAAGCCCACGGATACCTTCCGCGAGTATGCCACTTGTTGGAGGTCAGAAGCAGCCAAAGTAAGGCCGACATTGGACGAGGAACAAATGAACAAATTCTTTATCAGAGCACAGGATCCGCATTACTATGAAAGATTGATGGTCATCGAAAACAACAAGCTCTTCGATATTATCAAACTCGGAGAAAGGATTGAAGAGGGCATTAAAAGCGGTATGATGACGAACATTGAGGCATTTCAAGCCACAAACAAAGCACTGCAGTCAGGGGGTATATCAAAGAAGAAAGATGCGAGAATAGTAATGGTTGCCCAAGGACCCAAAACTCCACTTGTATATCAAACTTCCCCACTTACATACAAAGCACCTCCACCCACATATGAAACATCACCTCTCAGATATTCCCAACCAGCCACTGCTTATCACACATCTAATTCCCAACCCTCTCACTTTCAGTCACCTTCAACTCGTCCCAAAATCCCAACACCTCGGCCTAACTCTGACCGCATACCACCTAAATAATACACTGCCAATGTAGAACCCATTGACCAACTGCATCAAAGGCTGAAGGCTGCTTGTTACGTCACCCATATCCCTGCTGCGATCGTGGAGAATTCATCCCAATGGATCAACCCAAATAAGACTTGTGCATATCATTCTGGCATGAAAGGGCACACTATTGACGAGTGCCGAATATTGAAAGATAAGATCCATAACTTGATTGATAATAATGTCATTCAGGCCAAAGAAACCACACCCAACGTCCGCAAAAACCCCTCCCAGATCATAAGGGTGAAGGTATCAATGTGATAGAGACCGATGAGAAATGGGATCCCGAGGGATCAATTGGAATTATCAAAGAGGGTGACAATCCTAAGAAACCCGCAGTCACGCTTAATCCTATTATAGTACAAATACGGCCGCTAGTGGAGGTGGAGGTAGCTGCATCAGTTCCATTTGAAGTTGAGATAGCACCCCCCCCCCACTCCCCGCAGCTGCACATGTTCCATTCGAAGTGGAAGTAGCCACACCTTTCATAGTGACAATGTCAACCATAATGCCTTTCGACACCAAGGTTGTACCCTAGGATTATGTGGCTGAAGCTAGAAAAAGAGGAAAGATCAAAATAGAATAATTCGGTGATGCGCAAGGAATGACCAGAACAGGATGAGTCGATATACCGGAGCATTGGAAGAATCCAGTAAGCAGGGTTCTGACAGACCGCCCGTTATTGAAAAAGGCCCGGATGTCCATTGGAGGAAAGTGCAAGCAACAGCGTATTCAGTCACCAATCATTTAAACACGACTCCTGCTCAGATATCTATCCTGTCACTGCTACAAAATTCAGAAATGCATAGGAATGCTCTCTTAAAGGTGTTAAGTGAGGCATATGTACCTAACAACACCACTGGCGGGGAAATGGAAAATATGGTGGGACAGGTGCTGGAAAGTCACAAAATCACCTTCCATGATGATGAGCTTCCACCCGAGGGTTTGAATCATAAATGGGCACTGCACATTACCGTGCAATGTGAGGACAATTTCATTACTAGAATTCTGATAGATGAAATACGAGAAGGGACTATGAATGTGAAGGCATTTGACGGGTGTTAGAGAGCTACCATTGGAAAATTTAATTTTTTTCTACAGATGGGACCTACATGGTTTGATGTCGAGTTCCATGTGCTGGATATATCTGCATCATACAATCTGTTGCTGGGACGACCCTGGATATATGTAGCTGGGGCTATAGCATCAACTTTGCATCAGGAAGTGAAGTTTGAGTGGACACCAAGTGATTGTCCATGGAGACAGGAGCAACCCTATTTACACCAGTAAGACCATCCCGATGGTTAAAATTAGAAGAAAGATAGGTGGAGAGACTTATCATCATAATGAGAGGGTCAACGCGATCGATAAAGATAAGTGGTGGAGTTGCAAGATAGAAATTATGCTAGCATGGAGACGATATGAACCCGGCAAGGGTCCTGGCAAATATCTTCAGGGTATCTAAAAATCAATACAGCTAAAGCGCAATGGTACCACTTTTGGACTAGGATATCAATACACCTAGCAAGAGTTTCAAGACTAGTCACCACCATGGTGTGGTCCTCACTATCTGCTTGAGCAGCCTATACCGCACCTAAATCAGACTTTCCAGCGTTGAAAGAAGCATTTGCCGCCTTGAGGAACTTGTTCATGGAAAATGAGGACATGGATTGCTGTGTAAATTTTGAGGAGGAAGAAGAGGAAGGCCCTACCATCAGAGCTGTGGAATTAGGATCATTCCTCGAGAATTGGACTATCAGACCATCCATGGCCCGATGAGTCCCGGGGTAGCAAGGCTGAACAATATTATTTTATTTTTCTGAATGATGATTTCCCTTTCTCCATTTTGTTTAAAATAATGTTTTCAATATTCCAAAACAATGTTTTAATTATTGAAAACCGCATTTGTTTGACACTTTCAATTAATTAATGATTACTATTGCCTTTATCTCTCATATCTTTATCTATACAATATTACTATTTCCTATCTTGATGAACCGGCAACTGTGACATGTAATGAGGCAACACAATAAAAGCATAGTGATTCAGAATAAAAGTATGTCATACCTGAGTCAGAGAAGTGGAGGACTTTGAGAACAATCCTAAGTCCAACTTGGACGAGACTGAAATAATCAACTTAGGAGATTCCGAAACTACCAAGGAGACCCGCATCAACATTCATTTGTCGCCGTCAGAGAAAGAGGAGTACACTCGGTTCTTCAAGGAATATGAGGATGTCTTCGCATGGTCGTACGACAACATGACCGGATTAACTACATATATGTGGCTCACAAGTTGCCCACAAACCCAATGTGTCCACAAGTGACGCAGAAACTCAAAATTCAAGCAAATTAAGGCCAAGATCCTTAGGGTAGTGGAATACCCAACCTGGTTAGAATCTGTGTCGATTATCGGGATCTCAACAGGGCCAGCCCAAAGGATGACTTCCCACTCCCAAACATACACATCATAACCGACAGTTGTGCCAGACATGAACTCCAGTCCTTCGTAGATTGTTTCGTCGGTTACCATCAGTTTTGGATGGATGAGGAACATGTTGAAAAGACCGCTTTCATTACACCTGGGGGTATACTTTTACAAGATGATGCTGTTCGGCCTAAAGAATGCTGGGGCCACCTGCATGAGGGACATGACTACTATTATTCATGACATGTTACATAAAGATATTGAGGTGTATGTGGACAATGTCATCATTAAATCCATGATGGCCACAAATCATATAGCAGACTTGAGGAAATTCTTCGACAGACTGCCGAAGTACAACCTAAAGTATAATTCTGCAAAATATGCATTCGGGGTTCCTGCCGGAAAGTTATTTGGATTCATCGTCACCCGTCGAGGGATAGAATTGGGTCCGTCAAAAGTCAAAGTCATCCGAGAGCTACCACCGCCAAATAGTGAGAAGGATGTAATGAGTTTCCTGGGAAGGCTAAACTACATCGTCCTAGCACAATCCACAGTTATATGTGAGCCAATTTTCAAGATGTTGAAGAAGGATGTTGCAACTAGTTGGACCAAAGATTGTCAAAAGTCTTTTGACAAGATCAAGAAGTACATATCAACACCACCAGTCTTGGTCCCACCAGAGCCAGGTAGACCATTGCTACTCTACCTTGATGTACTAGATAGATCTTTCGGCTGCGTTCTGGGGCAGCACGATGAGACAGGGAGAATAGAATAGACCATCTACTACCTGAGTAAGAATTTTACCCACCACGGGGTGCTGTACTCTTTGTTGGAGTCTACCTGATGCACTTTAACCTAGATAACTCAGAAGCTGAGGCATTACTTATGTGCCTATACAACATACCTCATATCGAGAATGGATCCTTTGAAGTATATCTTTCAGAAACCTATGCCCACTGGCAAGATGGCTAAATGGAAAATCCTATTGAGCAAATTTGACATTTTCTATGCAACTCACAAAGCACTCAAAGGATAGGCACTAGCAGATCATCTTGCTGAAAACCATGTGGAAGGAGAATACGAACCCCTAAAAAAGTATTTTCTCGACGAAGAGGTACTATTTGTGGGAGGATACATTGCTGAGTGACATAACGGTTGGATAATGTTCTTTGACGAAGTAGCGAATTTCAACGGAGTCGGCGTTGGAGCCGTTTTGGTATCGGAAATTGGTCAGCACTATCCGATATTTGTGAAACTCAAATTCCCCTGCACAAATAACCTGGCGGAATATGAGGCTTGCATATTAGGATTCAACATAGACGTTGACATGAACATTCAAGAGGTGCTGGTTATCGGTGATTCAGATTTGCTTGTGCACCAGGTACAAAGAGAATGGGCAACCAAGAATTCCAAGATATTACCATATCTGCACCATGTGTAGGAATTAAGGAAAATGTTCACAAAGATAGAGTTTCGACATGTTCCCAGAATTCAGAATGAGTTTGCTGATGCATTGGCCACTTTGTCATCAATGATACATCATCAAGACAAGAACTTCATTGATCTTATTCCAGTAAGGATCCATAGTCAGCTGGCATATTGTGCTCGTGTTGAAGAATAAAAAGACGGGAAGCCTTGGTTCCACGACATCAAAAGGTATCTGACAAAAGCAGAATACCCGGAGCATGCAAATCATACTCAGAAACGCATGCTTCGGGGGTTTTCCAACAATTTCTTCCACGGAGGAACCCTATATAGAAGAATTCCTGATTTGGGATTATTGAGGTGTGTTGACGCGAAAGAAGCTTCTAAGTTGATAGAAGAGATGCATATCGGAACCTGTGGCCCGCATATGAATGGCTTTGTCTTGGCCAAAAAGATACCCAGGGCCAGCTATTTCTGGATGTCCATGGAGACAGATTGCATCCGATAAGTTAAAAAATGCTACCAATGTCAAGTGAATACAGATATGATAAACGTGCGACTGAGCGAGCTCAATGCAACAAACTCACCTTGGCCATTCGCCGCCTGGGGAATGGATGCCATTCGTCCAATCGAGCCAACCGCCTCAAATGGGCATCGGTTAATCATGGTAGTTATTGATTACTTCACCAAATGGGTCGAAGAAGCATCTTACAAAGCAATGACTAAGAAGGTTGTGGCAGATTTTGTCCGCAATCGGATTCTTTGTCGGTTCGGAGTTCCAGAATTCATCATCACTTACAACGCCGCCAATCTCAATAGTGATCTGATTAAAGCCATGTGCGAGACATTCAAAATGAAGAACAAGAATTCGACAGCTTACAGGCGTCAACTGAATGGATCCATAGAAGCCGCAAATAAAAATATCAAGAAGATACTGAGGAAAATGGTAGAGAATCACCAACAGTGGCAGGAGAAACTACCATTCGCCTTACTAGGATACCGTACCACAATCTGCACGTCAACTAGGGCAACACCCTATTTGCTGGTTTATGGTACTGAACCTGTTATTCCCGCTGAAGTAGAGATTCTATCCTTCAGGATCATACAAGAAGCTGAGCTCAGCGACACATAATGGATAAAGAGCCGTTATGAGCAGCTAGCCCTCATAGACGGAAAAAGGATGAATGCGGTATGTCACGGACAACTTTATCAGAACATGATGTCCAGAGCCTTCAACAAAAGAGTCAAGCAGAGAAAGTTCACACCGGGGCAGCTGGTGTTGAAGAAGATCTTTCCGCATCAGGAAGAAGCCAAAGAAAAATTCTCTCCCAACTGGCAAGGTCCTTACATGGTTCACAGAGTATTGACATGGGGAGCCCTCATACTCGCAGAAACGGGCAAAGAAGTATGGCTAAACCCAATCAATTCAGGTGCAGTTAAGCGATATTATGTGTAACTGTTTATGTTTTCCGCATAATATGTATTTGAACTACGCTCAACATGATTCCTGTTTAAGAGAGGATACGTAGGCAGCCCTGTGGGTTCGGTTATAATTCAATGAAAATCTTATTTCCCCCCACAATCAGAAACTGGGGCATAATTTTGAGGAGGACCTTCAAAATTCCGAAGCAAGTTCAGCCGATCGCAGCATATAGAGCAGTAAAAAATGTTTGCCCGTCTTAACTGGGGAAGTATTGTGAGGAGGACCCTCAAAATTCTACGGCAAGAGAAGTCGTGATGGCTCAGATCGTGTCACAGTCACTGGTTCATCTAACCAATTTCTTAAACTTATTTTTTACTATGACTTTGAAAACTGCGCATGATTGATTGTGAAATAACTCTGTTTAGCAAACGCTACACCCAATGATTTGAACAGTATCTTCAGACAGAGTAAAGCAAGTCAAACAAGCCGAGGGAGGCACGAATCGACCTCTCCTCTCATAGAACTCATAATTTTTCTTTGAATGCATGAACGAAGAATATGCACACCTCAGAATCACAACCTTCATGACAACCGCAGTATTGAATCTACTGCCCAAGAATACTGTGCTATTTGCTTTATCTGCATGAGACTAAGCTCTCTCTCCATATTTGCATGAGGCTAAGCCCTGCCTCCATATCTGTAAAAGGCTAAGCACTGCCTTCCATTTCCATGGGACTAAGCCCTGTCCCGAACCTTGCATGAGACTAAGCTCTGTCTCCATATTTGCATGAGGTTAAGCCCTGCATAAGGCTAAGCACTACCTTCCATCTGCATGGAACTAAGCCCTGTCCCGAAATATTGCATGAGACTAAGCTCTGTCTCTATATTTGCATGAGGCTAAGCCCTGCCTTCACATCCGCATAAGGCTAAGCACTACCTTCCATCCGCATGGGACTAAGCCCTGTCCCGAATCTTTCATGAGACTAAGCTCTGTGTACATATTTGCATGAGGCTAAGCCCGACCTCCATATCCGCATACGGCTAAGCAATGCCTTCCATCTGAATGGGACTAAGCCTTGTCCCAAACTCATGAATGAGACTAAGCTCTGTCTCCATATTTGTATGAGGCCAATCATTGCCTTTTTATTTGCCGAGACTAAGTACTGTCTCTTCGACACTGTCTATTTTCTCTTCTTTCGGGCTAAGCTCTGCCCTCAAATTCATACAAATACTAAGCCCTATCTTGTCGCCCCTTGTATCATGTCTTTGCATATCATGGGCTAAAATATCGCCAACTTGTCCAAAGGTGTCATTGTCTAAAGGCATCATCCTCATAGCCGGAAGACACCATGTCATGGCAAGAGGATCTCTCGCATTTGAATATCATTATTCAAAGGCGTCATGGTTCAGAGGCATCATTTTCATTTCACGAGAACTCCATTTCATGGCCTGTGAATCCGTCACTGGACAATTCATTGCCTAGGACATCATGGTCTAAGGACGTCATACTCAATTGTCCAAAGACAATTCTCATGGTCTGAAGGGAATCTGCATCATGTTTAAATTTCCGCAAAAATATATGCTTGTAGTATCTCTTTACTTGCAGGTTACCCGATAAGCAACCGCTACCCTAACAGGAGAAATCACGCTCAAGTTTTTTCAAATTATCTCAAACCTGACTGCTCATCATAACCATTTTTCCACCTATTCCAATACCTTGTGTCCGTTCTTGTGGTTACTTCATCGGTACATTCCTCGATGAATCCATAAGTATACACGGCCTGGGTCCTATAAGACCAGAGATATGTAGGCAGCTCGGAAACTGGAGTGCGGCCTATATCTCTAAGATCGATCTATCCGGTCAAAATTGGCGATTATATCTTTACCCGACAACTTTTTTCATCCTACCCGAGTAAAGAGAGGCAGCTGTTGATACCTAATTTTTCTCTGTCATATTTTGAAAATTGCATATATACCTTCAAAACTATGCATTAGCATCAATTAACATTTTTCTATAATTTCTGCCTTTTTAAAGGTTTTTAATTAACTTATCCCAGTATTTTTTAAATAATTACTAACTGCATTACAAATGACTTTATAAAAATTTTATGGTTTAATTTTGCTATTTATATTTATATTAAGCTTAAATTATTTCACAAATAGCCACATTTACAGTTCTTAGGTTATAATTGCAATAACTTTACAATTATATCCCATGCATGTATTATTTACATTACTTTATCATAAAATAGTTTGTTGTATTTTTAAAGTATCGAGTAATTATTTTAAAAAAATTTTGTGCATGAAAATCATTTTTTATAATCTGTTAATTATTTTTATAAATGACTTTTGTCAACTAATTTGTTATTTAACAAATAGCCTCTTAATTCCTTTAATTTTTTGCACCTAACCACTATACACCAGCCCAAACACTTAATACACCAGCCTAATTCACCCCTAAGCCAAATCTATACCTACCCGACTCAATAACGTCGTTTAATCGTGGCCGCTGATCCTTTATATCAACGGTCCATAATGTTACTTGCCTTTTTAATTCAACAGCCAAGCCCTAATCCCCCTCACTCTTTCATTTACGCCGTCATTGGTTCCCTAATCTCTCCCATTCTCACTCAACTCACCCTTAACCCTAATCGCCGGCAAAAAGCTCCCATCTATGGAGCTTTCATGCATTCTCCGACCACTACTAGCTTTCTATGCTTCCTGTGTATTTGATTTCATGGAGATCCAACCTGTTCTTGCCGGAAACTTGCTTACCAGCTTGTCTAAGGCCATTTTTTGTTTGCAAAAATGGATTTCCTCTTGCTTTTAGTATGAGTCCATGGGTTTTTGGCCGAGTTTCTTCATCTCTATTGTTTCTAAAAAACCCTAGTTTCACTACTATTCGAATGTTCTCAGATCTTTATAGGTATGAAGTGATTCGAGTATTATCAAGGGTTTTCCTTTGAATGTCTTTGGTGTTAATTAATTGCTTCGATTTTTATTCACTCTTTCTGAAACTAGGGTTCTTCCCAGACTCCTCTTTAAAAGATTTTCTGCTTTTAATGTTTAACCTAGCCATTTCTTTACTTGTTTTGTTAATCTTTGCATGTGTGCTCGAACCCTAGATGTTTCTAATGGTTACACTGATTTCTTCTATTTTTCCATTATTATGTTTATTTCTATGAATCAGTCATACTAGCTGATTCTAGTTAGGGATTTGAACAATTTCCCCTGTTAAAATCAATATTATGTGGGATTTCTACTGATTGATTCCCATTAGGGATTCGAATGATTGTCCTGTTAAAAAAACATATTTGCTGGGATTTTTACTTGTTTCCTTATTTGTCACCTTGATTGATTACAGTTTGCCTTAATTAGATTATTAGTATAGTTTGGGGATTTGACTGATTCCCTATATGGTATGATTCTGATTTGCTCCCTTAATTGAACCCCAATTCTGGCTGTTACCTGACTCTCCCCAATTCAAGGGATCTCTTCCGGATTTCACTATAGGAATTGATTTCATAATTGACTGATTGATTTTATTTGATTACTGTAAAGACCTGTAAAATTTCTATGTCTAAAATAATGCCCGAATAGGTCCCTGTATTGTTATAACTGTAGAAATTCTTAAAACAGCCTTATTTTGAGTAAAAAGTATCCCAGAACTTGAAAGATTGAATTTTTCAGGAATTGCGCGTTATGCGACGCAGTATGTGATCGCATAATAGGTATGCGGTTCGCATACCTAGACAGTAGTAGCCTTTCCAAATTGAGGACAACTTTGTGGCCCAGAATGCGATCACATTTTGGGTATGCGGACCGCATAGTTGTCGCATTCTTGCCCCATGGGTTTTGCGAGGGAGGTTATGCGACGCACTATGCAATCGCATAATAGGTATGTGGACCGCATAGTGGTCGCATACCTGGGCAGGAATGCAGACCGCATAGCAGACATGCGACAGGAATGCAGACCGCATAGCAGACATGCGACAGGAATGCAGACCGCATAGCAGGAATGCGAACGCATTCCTGACCGGATCTCTGTGTCGTGGCTCCTATTTTCAAAATTTAAGACCCGACCCTCTGTTTTATAAAACACCCCTTCCCTTCATTTTTAAGGATTTTTTGACCAAAATAGAGAGAGAAGAAGAGAGTTCTTGAGAGAGAAGTTTTAAATATCAGTCAATTTAATTTTTCCAAAATCACTCAAGCCCGGAAATTATCAGGTTATTGTCATCTCTTCACTCAAAGAGGTAAGACTTCAATCTATTTCCCCAATTTCTCAGATTTTGTGTAAGAATGAAACACACATAGGTTGGTTCTTGAAAATAAAAAGTGAAATCTTGCATGCATGTGGGTTAAACCCCGTAATCTAGTAAAGGGAAAAACAAGTTTGGGTAATCATTCTCAAAAGGAGGGTTAGTAGTCTAAGGGATCACATAGTGTTTGATAAAATGCTCAATTGCGTACAAGATTCCTAATTCTAAGTTAAATATGTCACATTGTGGAATAGATTGACGATGCTAGACGGTCCGGTGAATTGTGATAGAAATTAAAAAGGGGACGACTCGAGGTATGTATGGCTAACTTTAATTTTCGTAGAGTCTCCTTGTTGGTGTCCAAACATTCGTTATGAGCTTTTTGCTGAGTATATGTGAATTGACTGTTCGGTTGTATTGAGGTGTGAGATTTCATTCTCTGATTTTTCTTAGTCGACTATCGTGATAATTGAAATCATGAAAGGTGATTTTTATGTGATTACTCTATCATGTGCAAGGTTCGTTAAATGCTTGAGTATGTTGGTATGAAAGAATGATAACAAACTCAAATGTGCAAATGTAGGTAAGTGATAAGGGCTATGTAACATGGGATGAGAGGGAATTTTGAATTGATTTGATTGAACTAAATGATCATGGAAATATCGTATATGACTCATTGTTGACAAGGTTTATTGTGGCCTAACTTCATATGGGTTGTTGGTTGTAATGAATTTACTTTCTTGTTTGTGAGCATATTTGAGGTTGAATTAATAGATGATAAAGACTATTGTGAACACATGATTGGTTGGGTGTTATGAAATTGTACTCTTGATGATATGAAACCCTGTGATTGAATTGGGGGATGTTATTGTTTGCCATGAAATATGATGGTCCGGTGGGATCGGGTTGCACACCGCAACAAGTAGTAGTAAGGGTGGTGAGGTAACAAGGGTGCAGTGTAAACTGTACGGTGGGATCGGGTTGCACGCCGCAACAGAAATCTAATGTGGGATCGGGTTGTACGCCACAACACGTAGTAATAAGGGTGGAGAGGTAACAAGGGTGGAGTGTAAACTGTACAGTATGATCGGGTTCCACGCCACAACAGAATGCAATAAAGCGGAAATGTGATTGTGTTGAAATAAGAATCTGTGAGGCTCTCAATTCTACTTGTTTTCTGTATCACTGTGCACTATGTGTTAGTTCCTTTAACTACTTTCTATCTGTGCATCTCTTGATTTTACTTTGAGTAAAGTTTGCTCATACATACTAGTACTATTCCACAGTACTAACGTCCATTTTGCCGGGGGTGCTACATCTTTTATATGGATGTAGGTGGGTCCATAGCAGGTAGCTCAGTTCGCCATTACTGGTGCCTCCTCTTCTTTTGTCAGCAGTACTGGTGAGCCCCACTTCCTCCTGGGGCCATGTGTAATTCATGCCATCTCTTTTGAGTCTGTTATGTATTGTAAGTTATAGAGGCCTTGTTGCTGGCAAGTATTGTAAAAAATCCTAGTATTCGTAGAGGCTCCGTAGACATAATGTGGGTGTATATATATATATGTATTTTGGGTAGTAACTATACGTATTCGCAATCATGGTCCGTATTGGAAAGTTATGTATGTATGGTGTATGTTTTGAGAATCAATTGTTGAAATGCTAAAAGAGAAAGGAACTTAAGTTTGTAAACCCACACTTAAATCCTAAGTTGTTATTTCATATGGAACATGGTGCATTGTATACACGGGGGAAACACGTTGGCTATGAAAGGCAATCCAGGTCCGCTTGACCGGGTTCACCCGGTTAGGTGCCGGTCTCGTCCCTCAATTTTGGGGCGTGACAAACTTGGTATCAGAGGTTAAGGTTTTAAAAGTGTCCTAGGACGTCTCGGAGCCGTGTCTAGTAGAGCGCTTCATATTGATGTGTTGTCGACCACATCTATAATTAGGGGGATGCATGGACATTTAGGAAAGTACCCTTTTATTGCTATTTTATATCGTGCGATGTGGTGGGAGGTGAGGTTGTCTATCCCTAACTCGTATATTGTTCTGATTTTCAATAAATGGCAACCAAGAAGAAAGCTCGACTCGGCCTAGAGGCCAATGCCACCCCAAGAGTGGCCGTGAATTCGTTATCTAATGGTGCGGGTGAGAATGATTCCCCGACCCTAAATCTGCCTGACTCTTCAATCCCAGGCCAGTATATTCCTATTCCTTCTCCAGCAGAGGGTGCTACAGTCCCTCCCGCTGATGTTCCTTATCCTTCTTCAGTCCCAGCTTCCGGTCCCGGTATTTGTGATGGGGACCTCAGGGGAGCTATTCAGATGTTGACCCAGTTAGTGGCCTCCAAGGACCAAAGATCACATGATGCCCTTGCATCCTCTAGCGAGCAAGGGGATTCTTCAAGTTCTAGGGTCAACCAGTTTCTGCGGTTAACCCCTCCAGAGTTCACAGGCACCGACCCAGAGGCTGATCCTTAGGAGTTTGTTGATGAGATGTACAAGACCCTCTGTGTTATGAAGGATACTGAGACAGAGGGGGTTGAGTTGGCTTCCTATCGTCTTAAGGGAGCGGCATATTCGTGGTTGGAAATATGGGAGAGTTCCCGTGGAGAGGGGTGCCCTCCGGCAAAGTGGGATAACTTTGTTGATGCCTTCATGGATCATTTCTTGCCTACCGAGACTATGGCGGCCCGTGCTGTGGAGTTTGAGGTCCTTAAGCAGGGAAACATAAGTGTGTGGGAGTATCATATGGAGTTTGTGCGCTAGTCCACATATGCAGTTCACATGATGCCGACTATGGAGGGCAGAGTTCGATGGTTTGTTCAGGGCCTTGGTCCCTTGGTTGTTAATGAAGCTGCTATAGTTGCCTTGCATTCGGATATCAATTATGGGAAAATAATGGGATTAGCCAAGGCTACAGAGGCTCGGAAATTGAATATAAGGATGGAGAAAGAGAGCAGTAGTAGGGCCCGCTCAGCGGGCAACCCTGGGAGGTCAGTTGGAGGTGTGAGATCAGCCCATGTGACAGGATAATCAGAGCCATCTCAGTCATATGCTCAGTCCTAAGCTACTGCGCTGCCATTAGGGCACTATTATCAGCACGGAGGCTCTTTTGGACCCAGTTCAGATAGTAAGAGGTTCCATCAGTCGGGTCATTCAGGTTGGAGGATCCAGCAGCAGCGGAGTGTCCCATGCCCTAAGTGTGGGAGATTTCATAATGAACCTTGTTACTTGGATATTCTGATATGCTATAGATGCAGAGTGAGGGGCCATGTTCAGCGAGATTGTCGTGCGCCCTGACAGGGCACAGGTAGGGGTGCTGCCCAGCCCTCCAGTTCATCAGCTGCTACGTCCTCAGCACGCCCTCCAGCACCAGCAGGGCGCGGAGCAGCTAGGGTTAGAGCGCGAGGTCAAGGGGGACCCAGTCGATTTTATGCTTTGAGTGGTCGCCCGAGCACCGAGGCTTCTCCAGAAGTTTTCACATGTATTCTGACTGTTCAGTCACATGATGTATATGCTCTTAATTATCCCGAGTCTTCCTTGTCATATGTTACTCCATTTATTGCTTCAAGTTTTATGATAGAACCCGAACATCTTCACTAGCCGTTCTCTGTGTCGACTCTTCTTGGTGATTCTATTATGGTCATGCGAGTCTATAGAAATTGTGATGTCATGGTGCGTGGTCGGGATACCATGGACGATCTTATTGAGTTAGAAATGGTAGATTTTGATGTAATTATGGGGATGGATTATCTCTATTCGTGCTTTGCTAAACTCGACTGCCAAACCAGGATTATAAGGCTTAAGTTTCCTAATGAATCAGTTATCGAATGGGAGGGGAATAATGTTGTGCCAAGAGGTAGATTCATTTCCTAACTTAAGGCCTCAAAAATGATCAGGAAAGGGTGCATCTATCATTTGGTTCGGGTTGCGGATACCACTTCTGTGCCTGTTGTGAATTAATTTCTTGTAGTATTTCCGGACGAGCTTCATGAGATTCCACTAGATAGAGAGATCAATTTTGGGATTGATGTATTTCCAGATGTGCAACCAATATCTATTCCACCTTACCGAATGGCTCCAGAAGAATTGAGATAGTTAAAGGAACAATTGAAAGACCTATTAGAAAAAGGATTCATTCGGCCAAGTTTGTCGCCTTGGGCCGCACCGGTTCTTTTTGACAGAAAGAAACACGGATCTCTACGGATGTGTATTGATTATCGGGAGCTCAGTAAGGTCACCATCAAGAATAAGTATCTATTTCCTCAGATAGATTATTTGTTCGACCAGTTGCAAGGTGCTAAGTTATTCTCAAAGATTGATTTGCGGTCTGAATATAATCAGTTAAAAATCAGGGAGCACGATAGTCCTAAGAATGCCTTCAAGACTCGGTATGGGCACTTTGAATTTCTGGTAATGTCTTTTGGGCTAACCAACTCCCTGGCAGCTTCTATGGATCTTATGAATCGGGTTTTCAAACCGTTTCTTGACTCCTTTGTTATTGTCTTCATTGACGATATTCTTGTTTATTCGCTGAATCATGAAGATCATGCTAATCACCTCAGGGCAGTTCTGCAGACTCATCATCAGCACCAATTGTATGCAATGTTTTCAAAATGTGAGTTTTGGATAGAATCAGTCACGTTTTTGGGCCATGTTATTTCCAGGGAGGGGATTCGGGTTGATCCCCAAAAGATTGCAGCGGTAAAGGATTGGCTAGGCCAACGACCCCGGCAGAGATTCGCAGTTTCTTGGGTCTAGCTGGGTATTATCGGAGGTTTGTGGAGGGATTCTCTACTCTTGCCTCCCCATTGACTAAGTTGACGTAGAAACCAGTTAAGTTTCAGTTGTCCGATGCATGGGAAAAGAGTTTTCAGGAATTAAAGTCGAGATTGACTTCGGCACCAGTGTTGACCTTGCCAGAAGGTTCAGAGGGATTTGTGGTGTATTCTGATGCTTCAAGCGTTGGTTTGGGGTGTGTGTTGATGCAATGTGGTAAAGTTATAGTGTATTCTTCAAGGCAGCTCAAGAATCACGAGAAGAATTATACGACACATGATTTAGAGATCGTGGCGGTTGTGTTTGCATTAAAAATCTGGCGGCATTATCTTTATATGGTCCATATGGACGTGTTCATAGACCACAGGAGTCCTCCGTATTTATTCAAGCAGAAGGAGTTGAAATTAAGGCAGCGGGGGTGGTTAGACTTGCTCAAGGAATATGATATGAATATTGTGTACCATCCAGGGAAGGCGAATGTGGTAGCGGACGTTCTTAGTCGGAAATCCATGGGTAGCTTGGCACATTTGGAAGCCGGCCATAGGCTTTTGGCTCAGTAAGTTTATCAGTTGGCTAGTCTGGGGGTTTGTATTTCGACCTCAGATGAAAAGGATGTCATGGTGTGTAATGGAGCAAAATCTCTGCTTGTAGCAGAAGTCAAGGGAAAGCAATTCGGGGATCCGGCTTTGGCGCAATTGAGGGAAGAAATTTTGAATTACAAGACTTCAACATTCTCACTCGGCAATGATGACGGTATCCTGCTGTGTCAAGCGAGCTTATGTGCTCCAGATGTGGATTATCTCCGGGAAAGGGTGATGGCAGAGGCTCACAACTATAGGTATTCAGTACAGCCAGGTTCTACGAAGATGTATCATGATCTCAAAGAGATTTATTGGTGGAATAGTATGAAGAGGCGTGTGGAGGACTTTGTGGCTAGGTGTCCGACTTGTCAGCAAGTGAAGGCCGAGCATCATAGGCCTGGTGGATAACGCAGCTTATGGAAATACCGATGTGGAAATGGGAGATGAACAATATGGACTTTGTGGTGTTGTTACCTCGCACTCCACGTAGGTTCGACTCGATTTGATTGATAGTGGATCGACTCACAAAGTTGGCGCATTTCTTGCCAGTCAAGTCCACCGATACTGCAGAACAATACGCTCAGTTGTATATCAAAGAAGTAGTCAAGCTCCATGGTACTCCAGTTTCTATTATCTCGGATCGAGGGGCCCAGTTCACAACTAACTTTTGGAAGAAATTTCAGAAAGTTTTAGGTACTCAGGTAATCTCAGCACAACATTCCATCCATAAACTGATGGGCAAGCATAGAGGACTATTCTGACGCTTGAAGATATGTTGCGGGCTTGTGTATTAGATTTCAAGGGTAGCTGGGATGAACACTTGCCGCTTATAGAATTTTCTTATAATAACAATTTCCATGCTAGTATTCAGATGGCCCCATTTGAGGTATTGTACGGAAGGAGGTGTAGGTCTCCGATTGGATGGTTCGAGGTTGGCAAGGCAAAATTGCTAGGACCGGATCTTGTGCACCAAGATATGGAAAAAGTTAGAGTCATTTAGGAGAGGATGAAAAATGCTTAGAGTCGTCAGATATCCTATGCAGACGTTCGTCGTAGAGATTTGGAGTTCCAAGTAGATGATTGATATTCTTGAAGGTGTCTCCCATGAAGGGAGTAATGTGAATTGGGAAGAAAGGAAAATTGAGCCCTAGGTATGTCGGGCCGTATCGGATCGCTCAAAGGATAGGACAGGTGGCCTATCGGCTGGAATTTCCCCCTGACCTGTCATTAGTTCACCCGGTGTTCCATGTGTCTATGTTGAAGAAAGTGTTTGGAGATCCATCAGCCATGAAGAGGTTCCGGTTGCTATTCTTGATAGGCAAGTCCGTAGATTGAGGAACAAAGAAATTGCTTCAGTCAAAGTGTTGCGGCGAAGTCAGCAAGTTGAGGAAGCCACGTGGGAAGCGGAAAATGAAATGAAAGAAAATTATCCCCATCTGTTTGGATAAGTCTAGTAGTGATCGTGCGAACCATTATCTCTAAGAAATTATATGTTATATTCAGTTTTGTGCAAAAGCACCCTATTTATTTCCCCTAATTGCTCTACTATTGTAACTTCTCAAGTTGTGCCATAATTGTGTATGTTGTGACTATTTGAGTAATGTGCAACCCCTTGGAGTAAATAAAATTATGTGAAACTCATGTGATGGTTAAATGATTAATTGAGGTGCAGATTGGTAAGGATTAATTGAAGTGTATATGGCATTTTGTAGTAATTGAATTATATGGGACTTGTCGAGGTAACCAATTTATGTGCAAGGCCATGAATGGCTAGTTATGTGTGGAATTAGTTAAGAACATGTGTTTCGGGGGCTCTCTGACAGGTAGATTGGCCTAATTACAGAGGAAACTCTGGCGAAATTTTCAGAAAATAGCGCAGTTAGTAAAAAATTTGGGTATTGGCATATTGTGTTTTCAAAACCAAATGATTTCCCGATCCTCATTCGAGGACGAATGATTTTAAGTTGGGGAGGATGTAAAGACCCGTAGAATTTCTATGTCTAAAATAATGCCCGAATAGGTCCCTGTGCTGTTATAACTGTAGAAATTCTTAAAACGGTCCTAGTTTGAGTAAAAAGTATGCCAGAACTTGAAAGATTTAATTTTCCAGGAATTGCCCGTCATGCGACGCACTATGCGATCGCATAACAGGTATGTGGACCGCATAGTGGTCGCATACCTGGACAGTAGCCTGTAAAAATTGAGGATAACTATGCGGCACGGAATGCGATCGCCTTTTGGGTATGCGGACCACATAATTGTCGCATTCTTGCCCTATGGTTTTTGCGAGGGAGGTTATGCGATGCACTATGCGTTCGCATAACAGCTATGCGGACCGCATACTGGTCGCATACTTGGGCAGTGTGCTTCCCATTTTGGCCCATTTGAAGGTCAATTATGCGACAGGAATGCGGACCGCATAGCAGGAATGCGATCGCATTCCTGACCGCATCTCTGTGTCGGGGCTCCTATTTTCTAAATTTAAGACCCGACCCCCTGTTTTATAAAACACCCATTCCCTTAATTTTTAAGGATTTTCTGACAAAAAATAGAGAGAGAATAAGAGAGCTCTTGAGAGAGAAGGTTTCAACATCATTCAATTTATTTTTCCAAAATCACTCAAGCCCGGAAATTATCATGTTATTGTCATCTCCTTCACTCAAAGAGGTAAGTCTTTACACTATTTCCCCAATAGTCTAGTAAAGGGAAAAACATGTTTGGGTAATCATTCTCAAAAGGGGGTTAGTAGTCTAAGGGGTCACATAATGTTTGATAAAATGCTCAATTGAGTACAAGATTCCTAATTCTAAGTCAAATATGTCACATTGTGGAATAGATTGATGGTGCTAGATGGTCCGGTGAATTGTGATAGAAATTAAAAAGGGGGCGACTCGAGGTATGTATGGCTAACTTTAATTTTCGTAGAGTCTCCTTCTTGGTGTCCAAACATTCTGTATGAGCTTCTTGCTGAGTATATGTGAATTGAATGTTCGGTGGTGTTGAGGTATGAGATTTCATTCTCTGATTTTTCTTAGTCGACTATCGTGATAATTCAAATCGTGAAAGGTGATTTCTATGTGATTAGTCTATCATGTGCATGGTTCGTTGAATGCTTGAGTATGTTGGTATGAAATAATGATAACAAACATAAATGTGCAAATGTATGTAAGTGATAAGGGCTATGTAACAAGTGATTAAAGGGAATTGTGAATTGATCTAATTGAACTAAATGACCATGGAAATATCATGTAAGACTCATTGTTGACAAGGTTTAATGTGGCTTAATTTCATATGGATTTTTGGTTGTAATGAATTTACATTGTTGTTTTCGAGCATCATTGTGGTTGAATTAATGGATGATAAAGACTATTGTGAAACATGATTAGCTGGGTGTTATGAAATTGTACTCTTGATGATATGAAACCCTATGATTGAATTGGGGTCTGTAATTGTTTGTCATGAAATTTGATGGTCTAGTGGGATCGGGTTGTACGCTGCAACAAGAAGTAATAAGGGTGTAGAGGTAAGAAGGGTGGAGTGTTACTGTACGGTGGGATCTGGTTGCACGCCGCAATAAGTAGTAATAAGGGTGGAGAGGTAACAAGGGTGGAGTGTAAAATGTACGGTGGGATCGGGTTGCACACCGCAACAGAATGTAATATTGCAGAAATGTGATTATGTTGAAATAAGAATCTGTGAGGCTCCAATTCTACTTGTTTTCTGTATCACTGTGCACTATGTGTTGGTTCCTTTAGCTGCTTTCTATATGTGCATCTCTTGATTTTACTTTGAGTAAAGTTTGCTCATACATATTAGAACTATTCCACAGTACTAACGTCCCTTTTTCTGGGGGCGCTACATCATTTATATGGATGTAGGTGGGTCCATATCAGGTAGCTCAGTTCACTGTTATTGGTGCCTCCTCTTTATCTTTCAGCAGTACTGGTGAGCCCCACTTCTTCCCGGGGCCGTGTGTTATTCATGCCATCTCTTTTGAGTCTGCTATGTATTGTAAGGTATAGCCAGGGCCTTGTTGCCAGCAAGTATTGTATAAACTCGTAGTATCCGTAGAGGCTCTGTAGACATGATGCGGGTGTATATATATATCTGTATTTTGGGTAGTAACTTTACATATTCGGAATCGTGGTCCTTATTGGAAAGGTATGTATGTATGGTGTATGTTTTGGGAATCAATTGTTGAAATGCTAAAAGACAAATGAACTTAAGTTTGTAAACCCACGCTTAAATCCTGAGTTGTTATTTCATATGGAACATGGTGCATTGTATACACGGGGAAAACGAGTTGGGTAGGAAAGGCAATCTAGGCCCGCTTAACCGGGTTACCCGGTTAGGTGCCGGTCTCGTCCCTCTGTTTTGGGGCGTGACAATTACCCTTGTTTTACGAACTGTGATTTCCTCTTTACCTTATTTGTTTTACCTCCCTAAGTGCTACATATACACTCTCATTCTGATTCTTCAAAAAGGGACAATAGTTCACAAACACACTCAGACACAAACTTTGCTCTCATCTCTCTACTATTTGTTCATTATACTGTCTAGCCGGCTGAAAGCCAAGGCTAGACCATTGAATCCTGCCTACTTACCTTCTGTTTGCTTCCTTTAACTGGTATTTTTCTATGCCTAATGACATTTATTATAATATGAAGTTTGAATCTATATGCTCTCTGTTGCTCCATTCCTGTTAATCCATCCCTCTTTCGTACTAGTCTAATTACTTATGTATTTAACTCTGTATCTTCTCCTGTTTATTGCTTTGATCAGCATGTTTACTCCTGTTTATGTTTCAATCTTTCTCGTTTATTACTTTAACAATCATGCTTACTTCTGTGTCTAATACTCTTATCTTGTTTGTCCATTGACCTCAATTGGTATGATCAATTCAGTGTAGTTAAGGCCCTATCCATTCTATAAATTAACTAGCATGACTACTCTTACATTAAACTTCTATGTTTTCCTGTCTGTTGCTTTATGTTAGTGTAATTACTTTTATCATTAAGAGCGGCTGTTAGACTTACGTGTTTCTGGTTTAAGACCCTAGCTCAGTATGTCCTGGTGAATATTAGGAATGTTAATCTACCCCTTCCTGCTTCATGTCCCTGTTAACTAGCATGTTTTCCTACCACCTTCTTTCTATGTGCTCCTTATTCAGGATTCCTATGTTCCCAACCCATGCTCCCTTCTCTATGTAATAGTTTGTTCTTAGCGTACCATATGATCACCTAAGGTTAACTAACAAACTTTGTTGAATCTGGGAAATATGAAGCTTTGTGACTGTGTTTCTATTTGTTGTTATTTGCTGAACCCCCTTTTTAGAATGTTTCTAAACTATTTTACTCCTAATGTGTTTTCACCTCTAAACCAGTTTCACTCCTAAATGTTTTATCTGTTGAATTGTCTTACGCCTGGAATGTTTTCCTAAAACTGTTTCAACTATGTCAAGCACTCTCACTTCTACTCTTAGTTACTTAAGTTCTGCCCCTCTAGTGTGTGTATTTGCTAGGAATCCATGAGAATCCTCGGAACTCTAACACACTGGGGCTGGCTCATCCACACTGCACAAAAACTGTTTTCTTTAAAGGATCTTGATATGAGCATTGCCCAGGGGTCCCTGAGGCCCTTGGAAACTTTGACACACCAGGATACCCTTATTAGGCATCATGAGACTATGGCACCTTGAACTGTTTGAAGGCCTGACCCTCCAGGTTCACTTTGGGCCCATCCAGGCTCCCTGTAGCATAGCTTTTATTTATTATGTAATGGTCTGTAATAATGATCCTTGTAAACAGATATTTGGGGATATTAGTAAAAGGGAGGGAATTTCATATAATATATGTGGGGGCATTTGGGTAGAAAACATGCTCTAGGATTATTATGACTATTTTCTTGCATTAGAAATCATGCTCTTAGGATCATTTGTGCATTAGAAAATATGTTTGTAGGCATCATATAGTTTGTTCTAAATCTTCTACTTTTCTAAAAGATGTTGCACACATCATGACTGCTTAGAAATCCTGTCACTAGGTTGTTATTAATTCTTATTAATAATCATGTTCGTAAAGTTCCCCTTTGTGCATGATAAAACATGTTTTAGGACTTTTATTGCACTCGACTGAATACTACGCCTATGTCTAGACATTATAAAAAGCAATCCCAACACCTAGATATCTTGCTTATAGAGATAAATGTATAAAACCAGTTTTGTAATGTTCAGCACCTAGACAGCATGCCTATAGGACATCATGAACTCAAATTTCCTGTTAAAAATCGCTTGTTAGTATTAAAATTCTGATTAACAATTACATATCATGCTTACAGGACATCTCGAATCCACGCCTAGGAAAGCCTGTAGGGTAATTCAAATCTTGCAAAGGGTAAAATTGTGCTTTGTTTAATTATTTGTGAACTACCCAGATTCAGTAAGTTCTAAAATTAGTAGGCAAACTGATTAGGTTTATATCACTTCTCCTTAAGGCAATGCGACATATTCTCTGCTTATCATGCTCACCTAGATATCCTGTTCTAGGACCTTTCTGAAACATCTGAAATCTTGTTGTTTGAGATGTGCTAATTGTCTGTTTATTTTTGGAGGTAAACATGAGCCCCTTAATTGTTCTTTTATGTTCTTTGTTATCGCTTATATTTTCTCTTTTAAACACCTTAGGAGAGTCTCGAACTGCCTAAATTAGAGGTCCTAAGAAGTAATGCACGCACATAGTTCGTTTAATTAAAACATCTTATAACCGCTAAGGGGAGGGTAATTGGGTAGTAAAGGAAATGATGACTTGTGCGCTAATGCCACGTGTAACCCCTCTAGTTGTGGAAGGTTTACCGGGTATTGCACAAATGTGATCCTATAGTCTAATAAACTTAGGCACTCCCTTATTCTTGTTTTTAATAATCTCTATGTGCTTAAATTGTTTTATTTTCTTAATGACTAATCAAAAAAATGAGTTTGGCTGGGACCCACCGTTATGGACCTCGAAGGATTCCTAACACCTTCCCCCTGGAGGTCATTTCAAGCCCTAACCCAATCTCTGGTAACACAAATCTTTTTATATGAGTTACTTGCATTAGGTGCCCTAACGCACCTTAAATTCGTTAGTAGCGACTCTTTAATTTCCATACCCCTTTCCCAGAAGGAAAAAGAGTTGTCCCAAATTATCGAAACCCCAATTTCGCGAGGGAAAAAGGGCGGCGCGACATCCTTGAGACTATAGAATACCCAAGGAGTGCTACTATTGCTTATAAGCGGGCAATAAGAAGGCTGACAAACAACTTTTTCCTTAACGGGGAAGTCCTATTCAGGAGGACCCCCAAACTTGGGTCTGTTGAGGTGCGTAGATGCTACTGAAGCAATGAGATTGTTGGAAGATATAAATGTAGATATGTGTGGCCTCACATGTACGGTTTCAACTTAGCTAGGAAGATTTTAAGAGTAGTATATTTGGGATAACCATGGAAAGGGACAGATTTATAGTGCAGAAATTCGTAAGTGTCAGATTCACAGGGATGTCATTAGGGTTCTACCAAATAAGTTAAATGTGGTGGGTTCTCCATGGACATTCGTCTCGTGTGGCATGGATGTAGTTGGACCCATAGAACTGGATGCATCAAATTGGCATTATTGCATCCTGGTGGACATTGATTATTTCACTATATGGGTTGAAGCTTCTACATACAAGGCCTTTATAAAGAAGGTGGTGCCAGATTGTGTTTGTAACAACATAGTCTACCTATTCAGGATCATTGAGTCAATTATAACAGCCAATGTAGTCAACCTCAACAGGGTTCTCATAAGGGAAATTTGCAAGAAGTTCAAAATCATTCATCACAATTCCACAAAATACAGGTTGAAGATTAATGGGGCAGCCGAAGCAGCTAACTATAACATCAAAAGGATCATGCAGAAGATAGTACACAACCACTAGCAACGGCATGAGAAATTATCATTTGCACTGATTAACTATCGCACTATGCTGAGGACATCTACTGGGGAAATGACATACATGCTACTATATATTGTATTGAATTTGTAATACCCACAGAGATCGAGATGCAATCTTAAAGGATTATCATGGAATACATGTTAGACAACGTGGAATGGATACACATCAGGAAGGAACAACTGATGTTCATCGATTAAAAGAGGATGGATGCAATTTGTCATGGTCAGCATTATCAAAATAGGACCAATGCATTCAACAGGAAAGTGAAACATCACTAGTTCACATTGGAGAAACTGATCTTGAAGAAGATATTCCCATTAAGAGGAAGCTAAAGGGACATTAGCATCAAATTGGCAAGGTCCCTATGTGATCAATTAGGTATTATCAGGAGGAGCATTAATCTTAACAGAAATGGATGGTAGAGTGAGTCACAAAGCCCATAGATTTAGACGTAATCAAGAGATACTACATTTGATAACAATTGAGCTAGGTTTTTGTGTAACAGAAGTATGTTTTACCCGACTTCCCATATTGGGATATATTGGCAACCCACGTAGAGTTTGGCCCCTTTTTAATAGAAAATCCAAATGTCATTCTATGTATTCAGAACTACGCCATGACTTGATTTCCTTTGGTGGAAATGCGTAGGAAATCCACGTCGGATTCAGTCATTTGTTGTAATCGAACTACGTTTTGGCATGATTCTATTTGGATATAAGATGTCTTAGTCCAACTCGGCCATATCATGTCAAAATTCCCCTTCTTCACTTTTGCATCAAACTGCATTTTGACTTTATTCTATTTGGATAGTAGGCAGCCTGAGTGAGGCTTGATCACTTCAATATTTCATTTATTCATACCCACAAACTATGCACATACATGATTCCTTTTGATATGTAGGTAACCTGAAAAGGTTCGGTCATCACCCTAGGAAAGCATTTGTAATGCATTGTCTATATTAGGAAATGATTGCATCAGCATGGGAACTGTCGCTAGGGGCACATCCAGAAAGGCATCATCAGCACAGTAGAGCCATCTAGATATGGTATTCACATGAAAGATTTCCAGGGTGTTTCTAAACATATCATAGTTCAGAACGACGATGTTTATCGTAAATATAAATGATTTTTCTAAATAAAATTCTTCTAAAACTAGTTTTTAAATACGTTTGCCCTACATTTCCACCGACTGAGCCTGATGGAACAACTCATCATAGACGGAAGGAGACTGAAGGAGTCAGAGCAAGAACAAGTTTACGATCAACATATATCAACACCTCTCCCCTACTTCTAATTTTTCTTTGAGCGCAGGATCAACATAAATCAAATGGCGCCAGCTAAAATAAGAATCAATGCAAGATCTGTTGCAACCTCGTGAACTTTCAACTCTCCTTTATTACAATACTCAATTTGTTTCAATCTCATATAGCAAAAAACTAACTATAAATTCATGACAGGTATCCTGGAGTACTTTGTATAGATCGCATTGTCCGCTCTTCCAATCGGAGTACTTTGTAAAGACCATACCACCCACTCTACAAATGATATTACCTTGTGCAGATCACACCGCTCGCTCTACCAAACAAAGTATCTTGTACTTATCTCACCATCCACTCTACCAATCGGAACCTGTTATGAAGTCGCAAAGTCCGACCTGGACACATATCGGATTGTATAGCTATCATGTCGCTACCCAAAATTGGAGATTTCAAATATATCATTGCAAAAATTGTCACCTTCTTCACCAATCGAAGGCTGTTTAATTCAAATACCGTCACACGTCTTGACGA
Source organism: Nicotiana knightiana (assembly GCA_005239525.1). Taxonomy (NCBI): domain Eukaryota; kingdom Viridiplantae; phylum Streptophyta; class Magnoliopsida; order Solanales; family Solanaceae; genus Nicotiana; species Nicotiana knightiana. The sequence continues at coordinate 173,835 of ML407482.1, read as the reverse complement.
TCAACAACTGCAAATTAGAAAATAGTTATGCAGTCAAGAGTATCTCTTGAGAATGCTTTCTTCTATCTCTTATTTTATTTCGAATGTCTTAATGTTTTCATATATGCACCTTAACGTGCTTTTATATTCTCATTTAGTTCAAATACAAAACTCCCATTGCACGAAGATTCAAAGCCAAAGTTCAAAGTCGATTACTCCATTATTGGGAGACTCAAATATTTCACCATGCGAAGGCTTAAAGACAAATACTCCCATCACGCGAATATTCAAATTCAAAGATCAAAGTTCAAAGTCAAAGTCAAAGTCAAACACTCTGGAAACTTCAGAATGATACACAGCCCGGCTAACCTTCAAAGTCAAAGATCAAACATCCCGTCCTAGGAATCCCAAATAATGCTCCATGGCTCGGATGCTTCAAATTCAAATATTCCATCCTGGAATCCCAAATAATGCTCCACAACTTGGAGGCTTCAAGTTCAAACATCTCATCCTCGGAATCCCAAATAATGTTCCACAGCTTGGACGCTTCAAACATCCTATCACCTAAAGATACCAAATGAAAGCTTGCCGACAGCCAAGGATTATCGTTTTTACATATTATCATTGTATCCTAACATATTTGCATCAAAATATACGGGTATGTGTGTGTCTTCATTTTATAGGTTAAACACTACAACGTGGAACTGCCTCTAAGTAGCAAACCAGGTTAAATTGCTAATGAGGGACAACAGACTCATAAGAGAGCCAAAGATCCAGTTTCCAGCTCAACTTGACCAATAGAATTTTGAAGTCGTGTTGGATCTCAAAATCTTCTCATCTTACAGTGTCGTTGTAACACGATACTGGGGCATGCCCTGCAAGCATATCGCACCTGAAATCATCATTCCAGAACTACATATGGCTTGATTCTCGTTGAGCCCGAGGTATGCAAGCGATTCACTAGATAGAATTCGTCCATATAATCGTTCACTGTTTTCACTATTTCATATGCCTTCTCTGTATTATATGTTTGAAGTCGGGGCCAAATTAATCATTAAGTCAATTTCTTTGCATGTAAACTCTTTTATCGTCTCAAGACAAAGGGGCATTTGTTGACGATTAATTTTGGCCCTCAATTTTTCTAATTAAATTTTCACACTTATTGATTAACAATAGTGTAATAAAGTATTATTGAACTTATTTATTTTCTGGAAATATGTAATAATAGCAGTAATAATTGTTATTAGAAAAGTTATATGCCTATAATTATATGATAATAATTTTGTCTTAAAAAATTATAATTATACCATCTCTATTATTTTCATTTTAATTAATCAACTAATTAGATATTATACATATAAATATATATATATATATATATATATATATACGCACACACACACGCTGATTTCGTGGGTTTGAGGGGTCGGTCCGAGTCCGAATTCAGAATGGACCAGGAAAGTCCAGTAGATCGAGCTGGAGCCTGATAGCAGAGTACGGGGCTCAAAGACCGAAGTGCATAATGAATACCGAAGCCGAGTGTACCTACCCCAAGATAATGTCGTTAGGGGCTTGCAACAAGAAAAGCGATATTCCCGTAATGGCACAAATATCAAGGCGTGAATTCCAGAACGGATTTGTACGAATTGGTACTAGGAGGTTAGACAGCTGTACAATTAGATTCCTTACTAGAAATGGAAATGTACCTTATTTAGGACTCCCTATTATATAAAGGGGAGCCCATTCATTTGTAAACATCATCAATCATTGGCAAAGAATATGCACTCTTACTTTTTCACTCATCTCTCATCAGAATCGTTCCTTAGTTTTACTCTCTTTTGTTTATTGTTCATATCAGTATACATCGAGACCCTTACAGCTCGAGGTCAAGGATTTCTCATGCACTGGTTCAATCTATATTTCTCACTTAAATTATATGTTTGTTTTCTTTTTTATCAATTTGTATTGGACTAAATCACGTATCTTTAAGACCTCAACACAAATTTAATTTTTACTCTTATTTTAGGGTAAACAATACATTCAATGATAAGGATACAGAAGACCTCTCTCGGCCACACAATGACGCCCTAGTAGTTTCTATTTTGCTAAATAAAATTCCAGTTAAACGTGTTTTTGTGGATCCAGGTAGCTCGAAAAACATAATCAAGTCGAGGGTTGTCGAGAAGCTCCGACTGCTAGATCAAATCATACCTGCATCTCGAGTCCTAAACGACTTCAACATGGCTAGTGAAACAACAAGGGGAGAGATAATCCTACCATTGAACGTAGCTGGGACCATCCAAGACACTATATTTCATGTCATTGAAGGTGACATAAGGTACAATGCAGTGCTCGGAAGGCCGTGGATCCATAATATGAGGGCAGTACCATCGACACTTCACCAAATGATGAAGTTTCCAACAATATATGGTGTGAAAATGATTTATGAGGAATAGCACACGATAAAGGAAATGTTTGCAGTTCATGAGGTGACGCCGATGCCAGCACCTTCAACCTCAGAAAAATCAAACATCAACGACAAACAGATCACCGTCCCCAGGCTCAATCGAGTCAGAAGAACAAGTAATCCAGGAAGAAGAAGAGTATTTCCTTACACCTCGATCTTTCATTGTTCTCGAGGAATCAAATTCTACAAAATCAACGGTCGAGGAGCTAGAACATGTGATATTGATCGAACATCTGCCCGAACGGAAGGTACACCTGGGAATGGGATTAACCCCCGAACTCTAGAAAAAAATCATCCAATTCCTTATCAATAACATAGACTGTTTCCCTTGGTCCCATTTAGACATGACAGGGATCCCACCGGAGATAACGACACATCGGCTAAGTCTTGACCCTAGTCCGAGCTAAAACATGCATTCATAAAGGACGAGGTAACTAAACTTCTCAAAATAGGGTCCATTAGGGAAGTAAAACACCCCGAATGGTTAACCAATGTGGTCGTAGTCCCTAAAAAAAGGAAACAAACTCAGAATTTGCATAGATTAAAAGAATTTGAACAAGGCATGCCCTAAAGACTCTTTTCCACTGCCTAACATCGATCGTATGATCGATGCCACGGCCGGCCACAAGATCCTTACCTTTCTCGATGCCTATTCCGGGTACAATCAAATTCAGATGAACCTGGAGGACCAGGAAAAGACCTCATTTGTCACCAAGTATGGAGCATATTGTTATAATATAATGCTCTTCGGGCTAAAAAATGCAGGAGCTATATACCAATGCCTAGTTAATAGAATGTTCGAGCAACTAATAGGTAAATCAATAGAAGTTTACATTGACGATATGTTAGTTAAGTCCCTACGCATGGAGGACCATTTGAATCATTTGCATGCAACATTCGAGATTTTGAGAAAATACAACATGAAACTCAAGCCTGAGGAATATTCTTTCGGAGTCGTCTCGGGAAAGTTAATGGGTTTCATGGTATCAAATAGGGGGATTGAGATCAACCCCGACAAAATTAAAGCCATCGAAGACATCACCGTCGTGGACAGTGTAAAATTCGTACAACGGCTAAGCGGACGGATAACTGCTCTGGGCCGATTCATCTCGAGGTCGTCATATAAAAGTCACAAGTCTCTGAAATGTCAACGAGCATTGGAGGAATTAAAGCGATACTTATCGAGTGCACACCCGAAGGCGGATGAGAAGCTATACCTATACTTGGTTGTGTCCGAACTTGCGGTAAGTGGCATACTTGTTCGAGAAGAGCAAGGTACGCAATTTCCTATTTATTATGTAGGTCGAACCTTAGGAGATGCTGAAACTAGGTATCCACACTTAGAGAAGTTAGCAATTTCATTAATAAGCTCATCTAGAAAATTGAAGCCATATTTCTAATGTCACCACATATGTGTGTTCACTACTTATCCACTCCGAAATGTTTTGCACAAGACCGAGTTGTCAGGCCGATTGGCCAGATGGGTTATCGAACTTGGCGGGTACGGTATTGAATATCAACCTCGAACTACTATCAAGTCTCGAGTTTTAGCGGACTTCGTGGCTGATTTTATGCCAACCCTCTTACCTGAAGTGGAGAAGGTACTTATACAAAAATTTGGTACGTCATCGGGGATATGGACCCTCTTCACGGACGGTGCCTCGAATGTGAAAGAGTCCGTGCTCGGTATAGTATTGAAACCGCCCACGGGTTGCATTATTAGACAATCTATCAAAACTCATAGGTTAACTAACAATGAGCCCGAGTACGAGGCCGTGATTGCAGGATTTTAATTAGCTAAAAGCCTGGGGGCGGAGGTTATCGAGGACGTGTGTGACTCCTTGTTGGTGGTGAACCACGTGAACAAAAGCTTCGAGGTTTGGGAATATAGGATGCATAGATATTTTGACAAATTGGAAGTGGCATTGCACCGCTTCAAGGATTGGACCCTAGAACACATGCCTCGAGAACAAAACACCAAGGTCGATGCACTTTCAAGTTTGGGGTCATCGGTCGATGAAGATGATATTGTCCTGAGAGCTATTGAACAGCTATCGAGATCTGTGGCCGAGGAAGGTCATGCCGAGATAAATTCTACAAGTCTGCCTTGGGATTGGAGGAATAAATATGTTGATACTCCCTTCGGGTCCTAAATAATCGAGAGCGCTACGAGCTAAAGCAGCCCGATTCACACTAGATGAGGACATAACGTTGTACCGGAGGACCTTCGATGGACCACTGGCGTTATGCTTAGGACCGGGGGACACCAATTATGTTTTGCGAGAAATTCACGAAGGCACTTGTGGAAACCACTCCGCCACTGACTCTTTGATTCAAAAAATTATTAGAGCAGGATATTACTGGGATAGCACGGAAAAAGATACTAAGGAGTTTGTTCAAAAATGTGATAAATTCCAAATATTTGCACCGATGATCCATCATCCTGGAGAACAACTCCATTTGGTCCTATCCCTGTGGCCATTCATGAAATGGGGGATCGACATCATCGGCCCTCTCCCAATGTCACCAGGTAAAGCTAAGTTCATTTTATTTATGACTAATTACTTTTCTAAATTGGTGGAAGCACAGGCCTTCAAGAAGGTCAGAGAAAAAGAGGTGATAGACTTCATATGGGATCACATCGTGTGTCGATTCAGGATACCTGCGGAAATCGTATGCGACAACGGGAAGCAATTCATCGGCAGCAAGGTAACAAAGTTCCTCAAAGCGCACAAAATAAAGAGGATCTTATCGACACCATCTCACCCAAATGCCAGCAGACAGGCCGAATCCACAAACAAGACTATTATCTAAAAATTGAAGAAAAGGTTGAATGATGCCAAGGGGAAATGGAGGGAAGTTAATCCCGAGGTCCTTTTGGCGTTCCGAACAACATCAAAATCCACAACGGGGGAAACTCTGTTCTCCTTGGTATACGGCTCTGAGGCCTTAATTCCAATCGAGGTCGGAGAACCTAGCACCAGGTTTTGACATGCAATGGAGGAATCAAATCACGAGGCTATGAACACTAGCCTCGAGTTATTGGATGAAAAACAAGATGATGCACTTGCTCAGATGGCCACATAGAAACAAAGATTCGAGAGATATTATAATAGAAGGGCCAACCTTCACCATTTCGGAATCGGGGACTTAACTCTAAGGAAAGTCACCCTCAATACTCGATACCCGAATGAAGGGAAACTAGGCCCAAATTGGAAAAGACCATATCGAGTTATCAGAGTCATCGGAAAAGGATCTTACAAACTTAGCACGATGGAAAGCGAACAATTACCAAACAATTACAATGTATCACTGCTCAAACAATATTATTGCTAAGGTACGAATTTCTCCCTTTTTCATTTATATTTATGACTAACTCAAAGCAATTGTTCTATCGAGTATGTCCAGGTAACCCCCCTACATGAAGACCGTAGGTATTAAATCACGCGTTGCACTCTTTTTTCCTTAGATCGGATTTTATCCCAAATGAGCAGTGACTATGTGCTAGCTAAGAAAAATTCAACAGTATCCCAAAATTCTTTTCAATCAACCTCGAATACCAGGGGGTATCACCCTCGGAGGCTATATTTTCTAGAAAACTACTTCACGCCAAAGAGGGCCTCGATAGGAAAACATTGTAATGGGCCAACCGGTCAGAAGAACCGTGTCCATATAGAATAGACGAGCCCCGATAGGAAAACATGTACGCATGTATGAGTTATTCAAAGAAGCATTATTTATATATTAAACACTTTGTGTCTTGAAGAAATTTACTACTATATGAGCCCCATACTTGTGATTCTCTGTGAGAAACGGCTCAAGGGACAAAACACAAATACACCTCGACTACTCGGGGACTGTCATTGATCGTCAGCACATTCGAGTTGTCTAAAATCGAAGACATATGACCTCAAAGAGGCATCCCTCGACGTAAAGTCCAAGGCCATCATACTCGGGGACTAACATTTCTAACAAGTTCGAAATGCTATCAGGGAACAATTTCAAGAGACACGCCCGAAAGCTACAACCATATTAAAGACCACGGTCATATAGAAAGGATACATCCAAAATAATGCGGCTAGGAGACGTACAACTTCCTCCATAAACTAAAGGCCTTCAAATACTCTGAAAACCGCTTAAATAAAGGTTATTCTCGGCAAAAAATCAAAAGGATTCGATAGAATCATCCCTCGAGAAAGCCCAAGAGGTATCGATTTACTTACAACTTATGCTAAGGCACTAAAAACAAAAGTGTTCCGATCGACTCAGAACCCTCGAAAAACCCAATGGGTAAAAGATGCGTGCCAAGGCATAAACATAAAAAAATTTCACTAAGTCTTTAAAGCCAAAAAGGAGAAATTATAGCCTTCTCTTAGAGGCCATAATGGCCCGACTTAAAAGAACCTAAGGGCCGATACACTTAGGGTTCGAGACCTCGTTCTCACCCTATCCGGACTCAAGGGTTCGATTATTATAAGCCCAAACAAACATTTTGATTATGGCTCGAAGACCTGTCATTATTCGACACAAAGGATCTATGCCTCGAAGGCGGTCTATATTTTTCCTCAACAAGGAAACTTGGTTAAGGCAACTTCTTTCTCCGCAACAAGGCGGTCCATATTTTTCCTCCAGTGATTACACTCAACATTCACCCGATCGACCTCGCCTCGGAGGTACCCCATCATCTCCAACTTTTGCTGCAGCTGAGACATCGAAGTGTTAGTCTCCATAGTTGGGAAGATAAGGCCATACTCTTTCTAAATGAAAGATACCCGCTTATCTAACTCGGCCTCATACTCTCAAGCCTTGGCCAACTATGCCCGAAGGTCTTTAAGGTCCTCCTCCTTTTGGCTATAATGGAGCCTCAGGGCCTTGCCTCACCTAAGGACTAGTTTAGCGCCTCACACTAGCTCAGGTCGGACCTTAAACTTGGTAACGGCCTGCACATGAAAAAGGGTTATGAGTTAAGGTACGGAAAATAAAGGGAAATTATAATATTAAGAATTAATGCTTACTTTGGAGAAGACACATTGGGCCTCCTCGAAGGTGGAAGATGCATCGACGAAGTCGGCATCATCAACCCTAATGAAGAAATCCTGGAAAGGATCGATCTGACCGGGTACTCTTCTCAAATTCAAGCGTTCTCAAGGCCCGAGCTTCCCTTATGGCATCCTTAGAGTAAGCCAGTAATGACGGAGAGTGACCCATTGTCATGGCCTTGGGCAGGTCGCCTGAGGTGCTCTGTTCGATCGTGGGTACCTCAGAATTAGTCTTCTTTGGTGTGCTAGTCGGAGGCCGAGGAACAACCGTAACCTCAGATGATTCAGGAGCCTTTCCCTCATCTCTCTTCGAGGTTTCTCACCTCGGGGTAGGACTTATGGCTCGGAGGGCTCGTTGGCCTCGATTGGTTTTCTGTTTTGAGTCAACAGCGTTGAATCCTCTCTCTCATATTCCTCATCATCCATGAACTGGTGGACTGAGTCTATATCCACATGGATAATATTCTTCTTACGTGTCTGAGTAGGTCCTTCCTTATCTTGGGGTTCTTCGGATTTCGAAGCCCTTTTTCTCTTATGATCCTTCTTCGATTTTGAAATCAGGGGACTCGATCCTTTCTCCATGAGTGGCGGACCTTATTTCAGAAAAATCCCCAATGCCTGCATAAGTTAAAATTAATTATGATAAATATTCTCCGAAAAAGAATAAAGTGTTTGAATTTTACCCTGATGTTTGGCTTCCCATATGCCCTTCGACGGGTCACGCCATTTGTGTTTGTCGTACGAGGAGGTCGCGGCTAGTTTTTGGACTTAGTCTCTGAGATCGGGGATTGCATGGGGGAATCCAAGAGATCGCTACAAACAAAGGTAAGAGCGACATGCAAAGTATAGTCAAAGTACGGAAAAATACTGCGAAGACAACTCCACTTACGACTGAAGTTCCACTCTTCTGAGAATGACATTCTCTCCTCGGGGATGATGTCTTTGGTCCTCACTGGGATGAACCTGCTCATCCATCATCGATCTCTATCTTCATTGTTGCTGGCAAAGAAGGACTTAGTTGACTGACGTTCGAGTTTAATCAACCCTCGGAAGAGCTGAGGTCGGTACACGAGGATTAAATGGCTATGGGTGAACTCGAGCCCCTCGGTCTTGCTGGAGAAGTAGCGAACCATGATCAATATTCACCGGAATGATGGGTGGATTTGACTGAGGGTGACTTGGTATCTTTGACAGAAATCGATCATAATTGGATTGAGAGGACCCAACATGAAGGGATAAGTGTAAACACGTAGAAATCCCTCCACGTAAGTGGTAATTCTCTCCTCGCGGGTGGGGATCTATACCACGACCCCATCCCCCCAACCGCAATTCTTTTTGATCGCATCGGGTGTTTCTCTCTTATCGAATAAATATACCTCGAAGCATGTTCATATCGACCAGGAACATCGGAGGGATTTTCAACGATGAAGTCTTTCTTTAAGGTGCAAGCACTGGGAACGACCTCGTGAAGGGCCAATGCCTTGTCGCCAGAAGAACGGGAAGAGGAGAAGGAAGTTCCCTATTTTTGAGGAACGATTTTTGATGTCTTTTCTATCCGTTTTGGTTGAGAGAAGCGGAAAGAGACGGGGTTTGATTATTTTTGGCACTAAAAGGGCGGAGAAGCTAGTGGCGAAGGAGAAGGAGACGAAGAGAAGAGAAGATGAGAGGAGTGGCAAAGAGGAAGTAAAAGTTATTAATGAGATGAGAAACCCTATATTCATAGGAGAGCGGAGACGTTTCGGCTGCGTTAGGGCCAGACCAGCACTGGCACGCATTTAATGTTTTGGGGAAACGTACTGACAGGATATTTTAGCTACCTCGAATGCTTACATCACGGGCATGATGTCATTATCAGGGATTCCGGAAATTCAAGGCTCAAATTGTTTCTTATTATCCTATTCCAAGAAATGCGGGGACTATCTATATACGGACGAAATCAAGTACACCCAATTTTGTGGGTTCAAGGGGTCGCTCCTAGTCCGAGTTTTAAATGGACCAGGCAAGCACAATAGATCGAGCTCGAGCCCGATGGCAAGTACGGGACTCGAAGGCCGAAGTGCACAATGAATACTGAGGCCGAGTATACCTACCCCGAGATAATGTCATTAGGGGCCTGTAAAAGAATAAGCGAGATTCCCTTAATGGCACAAATATCAAGGCGTGAATTCTAAAACGAATTTGTACGAATTTGTACGAATTTGTACTAGGCGGTTAGACAGCTGTACAATTAGATTCCTTACTAGAAATGGAAATGTACCTTATTTAGGACTCCCCTAATATATAAAGGAGAGCCCATTCATTTGTAAAAATCATCAATCATTGGCAAAGGATATACACTCTTACGTTTTCACTCATATCTCATCAGAATCGTTCCTTAGCTTTATTGTCTTTTGTTTATTGTTCATAACAGTGTACCTCGAGACCCTTACAGCTCGAGGTCAAGTATTGCTCATAAACTTGTTTGATCTAGCTTGCTCACTTAACTTATACGTTTGTGTTTTTATTTAGCAATTAGTATTTGACTAAATCACGTATCTTTAAGACCTCAACACAAATTTAATTGTTAGTCTGATGTTAGGGTAAACAGTACACTCAATGACGAGGATACATAAGGCCTCACTCACCCACCCAACGACGCCCTGGTAATTTCTATTTTGCAATAAAATTCAAGTTAAACGTGTTTTTGTAGATCCAGGTAGCTCGACAAACATAATCAGGTCCTGGGCTGTCGATCGGCTCCGACTGCTAGATCAAATCATACCTGCATCTCGAGTCCTAAATGGCTTCAAATCATACCTTCTCTTTTCCCCCTTTTTTTAATTTCTTCATCTATTGATTCTGTCACTCGACTTTTTCATCAGCACTCATTAGTGTTCCATGTCTTCTACCGATTTTTGAATCTTCCAATTCAAACATTGAGGCCAATCATATGCTATAAATACCGGCTTAAATTGCCTCATGTAATATCGAACAATTGTAGTAAATTCACTACATTTGAACATCTTTAAGTATTCTGTCAATTTTCCCTAAGGGGTGAAATTCTCACTATTCTCTTTTCCTCTTTTTTTTGATTTCTTCATCTATCGATTCTGTCACTTGACTTGTTTAAATTTCCTCATGTAACATCGAACAATTGTAGTAAATTCACTAAATTTGAACTTCTTTAAGTATTCTATAAATTTTCTCTAACTATTTTTTTTCTTTCTTTCGTTCGTTCTGGTTAAGTTTAATCATTCAAAGTTGACGGTGAGCACTAGTTCTTGTGGCTGAGCTCAAATGCCTTGGTTTGCTACCCTAAGGAAGGTCAATAGACTCTAGTTTTATTTCAATAATGTGATTTGTTTGTAGTCTTCTTATATTGTTTCTACATAGCCAACAAATAACAGTTGTATTTTGTTTTATCATGTTGTTAAGCTTAGCTATTGATATTCTTTGTTAGTAGTCGTGTAGAAACTCAAAATGTTTTGCTTAGTTAATGGATGTTTCTTGTTAATACTTATCTTTGTCTTTATCATTGTTAGCATATTTTGTTAATTTATGTCTCTGTTGGCAGTTGTGCTTGTCTATCAGGTTAACATGGATATGAAAATAAAGTATGTGATGAGATTTAACTACCTGTTTTAAGATGTTCTATTTTCTGGTATATAGTAACCCTATTTGGCTAAATATCGGTTGACTTGAAATCACACATGTTGTTCTTGTTATCTTATTGACTGCTTATGGTTGTGAAGACTATGTTTAGAATGCTTTCATATGCATGAGATGCTATTTTTTGACCTATTGGTTAAGCACTATTGGTCTAGGCTGCTTGATAGTATAACTAAATACTATTTTCTTTCGCTACGTACCAGTATGTCATTGATACCATGCTAATTTAGTTCAATTTGAGATTAAAATATGACCACTCCATTATGTTCGATAGTTTCGTGTCACTTTTTTTGTTCGCATGAGACCTTATGAGATTAATTCTATGTTCAAAGTGTTTAGCCGAGGTTGCTCAATTTGCACTAAAATTATTAATCTCAAATTATATGCCTGTTTGTTATATATGTATTGGGCATTGATTTGGTGTCTTTTAGCTCCATTTTTGATGATTTAAGTCTATATAAAAGAAAACCATGCCTAGTTATGTTTTTGTAAGGCACTAGGCCTCTGTTGAAATTTATGAATGAGTGTATGGTTTTATGAATGTCCTCTACCAACTCTTTTGACATTTTAAGATGGCTTAGAATGACATTCCATAACCTGAAAACATCTTTGATATTGTAAACATGTCTATAAGGATATATTGTTAACAACTTTTATTCTATAACTCTCTCTTTGATCTTTTTGGTCTGAAATAGTGACTCTTAAGGAGATTATTAGGTGCTGTATCATGTAATTGATTCTGAATTGACTTTAAACTTCTTGGGACCTTCTAGGATTGTGTATGTAATGATGTACACTTGCTCTAACTGTAGTTACTTATTAAGAACACATTGAAATAGAAATACATGATAATTCTCTGATCCTTCATTGCCATTTTGTCTAACTGGCTATGTTACATCAATATGGTTATCTGGGACTATTTGTGCTCTACTTAGTTCTTAAGTCTGCCATGTTCATTGGGGCTTAAGACCTTCTATGTTGAAAGAAGTTGGTTTGTGGTTGTTTATTTGATGTTCTGATCAGTCTGTTTGCTCAAGGTATTGAGTCAAGGTTTGTGTTTAAACCTCTATAAAATAATAAGGTTCAATGACTAAAGGTGTTTGTTGTGAAATTAATTCTTTTATCAAGGGACGCTCCCTAACACATGCATTGATCGGGATTGAGAGGCCTTGGTGAACTCTAAAATGTTAGGGGGTTTATGAGGGAACCTTGTAAATGAATGTGTTTTGATCTAGCTAGTCGTCATTGAACTTGATTAACCTTTGGGGGGTTTTCACGTACAAAATAGGTTTATTTTGTCATTTTCGAACATAATATGTTCATGATATTTTCTGTTATTGCTTCCTATAGGCAGTGCTAATTAATTTTCTTTCCTTCTTTGCATGAACGCATTGGGTCTGTGGAGTTCATGGTGAACTCTGGCCCATAGCCACTGAGCTGGACCATCTCCCTTGTTTGTATAGAATTTTGCTGCTGCTTAAATTTGAAATTGGGCCTGACTAAATGTCATCCTAAAAACACCCCTTCCCTCACTTTATTCGTTGCCACAGTTTGCCTGTTATATATACACGTAGTATTGTGAAAACTAGCACTGATATTATATGTCTCTTCGTTTTGTTGTGGTTACTTACACAAGATCTTAGGGTAATTAAATATTGTAGGGTAAAAGGGTAATCAGGACTTGAGTAATTTTTCACTTTATAGTCACTAATAATTTTTAGATTAGAACATGTTTAAACTATTGGTTTATTGAACAATTTCTTTCCTTTACTGTGATGACCTGGCCGGTCTTCTTGAGAGTTATAGCCCCGATACCCTATTAACGGCTTTTCACGCTTCTGCCATTGTGACTTGCTGGGAGGGTTCGTTTTGATGTTTGAAGTATTTTGGGACAATTAGTCCCTAAAACGGGAGCTTAAGCCTTCAGATTTCTACCGTAGTCGCAGCTGCGTAAAGACGACTCCGGAATGGACTTTCGTCAATCTCAATTAGCTATATTAGGTGATTTTGGACTTATGGAAGTGTTTGGATTGTGTTTCGAAGGTCTGTAGCTAATTTAGACTTGAAATGGCGAAAATTAATGTTTTTGGAGATTATGGTCGGTAGTGGAAATTTTGATATTGGGATCGGATTTTGATTTCGGAAGTTGAAATAGGTCTGCATGGTTGAATGTGACTCGTGTGCAAAATTTGGGGTCAATCAGACGTAGTTTGATAGGTTTCAACATCTATTGTTGAATTTTGAAATTTCAAGTTCCTTAAGTTTGAATCAGAAGATGATTCATGATTTTAGTGTTGTTTTAGGTGGTTTGAGGGCTCCACTAAGTTTGTATGGTATTTTAGGATTGGTTGGTATGTTTGTTTGTGGTCCCGAGGACCTCGGGTGTGTTTTGAAGGCTTAACGGGTGGGAAATTGGACTTGTGCATATTCTGAAGTTGCTTATTTTCTGTGTTTCGCACCTGCGGTGGGAAGTCCGCGGGTGCGGCCCAACAGAAGCGAGGAAGAGGTTGCAGGTGTGATTTTGGCCATAAGATCTTGTACCGCAGATGCGAGATGAGGGCGGCATCTGCGCATTCGCTGATGCGGTGTCGTGGTCGCATAAGCGAACGGTGAACGCAAATGCGCGTTCGCATGTGCGGATGGTTGTGCGCAGATGCGAGTCTAGGAATTTAATGAAATTACACAGGTGTCGAGTTTTAGCTGCAAAAGCAATACCGCTGATGCGGGTAACTAATAGCAGGTGCAGTTTAACTGGCAGAAAAGACTCAAGTGCAACGGTTTGAGTTCATTCTTTATTTTTGGACTTGAGAGCTCTGAAATTGGCGATTCTTCGAGGGATATTTAGAGGGATCTTTGGGGTAATGATTCCTAACTCGATTTTGGTTGTATTTCATTAATCTATAGTTGTTTTCTTCATTTAATTAAGGAAATTCAGTGAAAAAGTTGAAAAAATGGGGGCAAAGTTCTTCAACTGAATTTCTGAGTTTTGACTGGGATTTAGACATCAAATTTAGATAATTTGGTACGAGTGAACTCGTGAGTGAATGGGTGTTCATATTTGGTGATTTTTACCCGATTGCGAGACATGGGCCCAGGGAGGCTTGTTGGGGCGAATTTCCAATTTCTTGATTTAGCTTTGATTCAGTAGATAGATTAGTTTCTTGTAGTTGTATTTATGTTATGTAATTGATGTTGGTTAGATTTTTGCCATTCGGAGTCGGATTTTCGTGGAAAGAGCATTGTTTCGAACTGATTGAGCTTGGTTTGAGGTAAGTGGCTTTCCTAACTTTGTGTGGAGTAATTCCCCTTAGGATTGGTACTGTTTTGATATACGAGCGTCGTGTACGTGAGGTGACGAGTATTTACATGGGCTAACTGTTGAAAACCCCCAATTTCTATTAAGTAATAGCATGGTTTCCTTCTTATTCGAATCTTATCAGCATATGTAGTATCTTGTTAGACTAAGATAGCATGCCTACTTGCCTTAACTGTTTATCTGAACTACGTGCAACATGTTTAATGAATTTACATGTCTTTCCTTATCTTTTACTTAGGTTTAATTTGTTACACCCCCTACTTTTGTACTTGGAAGTATGCCATATGTAAATTAAGAAAAGATCGGAAGTAAGATGTTACATCTCGCATTTTCGTACGTTAAAGTTTCGTCGTAAGTTAATCGACGTAAGTTCTGGAATGAGATTATTTTGAGATTATAAGCATTATTCTATTTCAAACCAGTGATAAGTAAATTCGTGAAGGTGAGAGGGTAAGAAAATTGAAGAAAATGAATTTCGTCAAAGTTTGTCATGGCGGGACAAAATACGGCCCGAGCTAAAACACCCAGTATTTATGGACTAGTACCATACAAGGTACCACGTGACCATGATAGTAAGGTGTATAAAGTGTGTTAAAAGTAAGTAGTATTTTAACTAAGTTGAGATAATTCTTAATTATGTGGGGTATTGGTAAATGGGAAATTAAGAGGTTATTAAGAAATGGGTGGATAACTTATTATAATCTTTTGGATAACCTTGAAAATGTGGAAGCAAAATGTGGCAATTAAGATGACTCTTAAAATTCTTGCAAGATGTCATGTTTTGGATAATTAAACTGGCTTAGTCATCACTTGGACTGGGCCCACACCCATTCAAACACACTTAAGAGATGTGTGACCAATTTACTTCATTTGGTCTCTTAGATTTTCAAGAGATTCAAGTAAATAGTTCTTTCCATTAAGAACTCACGTTAGACCATATTGAGGGAAATCATAACATTTTCCTACTCCAATACTATATAACACATGATGAAGCATTTAGTAGGCATTGGATTTATGTTGCTATTGTGAGATTTGTCAATTATAAGGGAGTACGATGCAATCTCTCTCAAGAAAATTGGTTCAGGTATGTTAAGGCTATCCCTTCTTTCTTTTTGGCATGATCTATATGATACAAACAAAACGAACAAATGCACAACTTGCATAAATGACTCTATTCATAGAAATGATAGAGATGCTTATGTTCTTGATTCCCCATGTGTCCTATTATTCTATTGTTTGTTCATGGGTCTCAGAAAATATGTGAGTTGATAAAGTTTATTTCATGACATTAACCAAAGGCATAATGGCCGTATGACGTTCCGAGGGATTTTATTGACGTACTTCTCATGCATTGCATTCATCTATACATGTACATTGACCCATGACCAGATGGAGTTATATACACATATATGTATGTATATATATGTATGTATATATATGGGAAAAGGTTATGGCGCTATATACACACCACCACCTGATCAACTAGTATACGTTGATGATTTTGCCCACAGTGACCGAGATGATATGATGGGATGCCCTCAAAGGCTTGATGATGTTATGAACACATGTACCTATGCACGACATGACATTCATACGCATATGCATGAAACCATAAGTATTTCATGATTTATAGAGTTATCCAGACTTAAAGGTTAAGTCATTTACTCCATGTTTCTTCCATGTCTTTTATACACTTACTTATGTGCCTTACATAATCGGTACATTATTCGTACTGACGTCCTATTGTAGGAGACACTGCATTTATGCCAACAGGTATAGAAAATCAATTTGATGAGCCCTCATACTAGATGAGGTTAGCATTCAGCGAGTGGTCGGTAAGACTCCACCTCATTCGAACTGTAGCCGAGTCTATAAGTCTTCGTGTCAGAATTTTGCTACAGACATATAGGTCGGCTGGTACCTTGTCCCATTTGATGTCAAATGCTCTTAGAGGCTTTGTAGACAGAGGTTTCATTTTGTACAATATTTCAGAGGCCTTGACTACCCATATGTATTCATGTTTTAAGAAAGATGGTTCACTAATACAATGATTTCCCACTTATAGTTAAATATTATGAGTTATGGAAATTTGGCCCATTTGCAAATGATAGTACGATAAGAGAGATATGTAATGTTGGTACTCGGTTGAGTAAGGCACCGGGTGCTCGTCGCGACCCATGGGTTTGGGCCGAGATAAAAGTGGTATCAAAGTAGTTCTGTCCTAGGGAGTCTGCAAGTCGTGTCTAGTAGAGTCTTGTTTATGGGTGTGTCGTACACCACACTTATAAGCAGGAGGCTACATGGCATTTAGGATTTTCACTCTTTCTTCCTACTCTAGATCGTGTGGTAGAGCTCAGTTGTAAGATCTAAATTTCCTAAACTCTATCTTATTTATAATACAACGATACCTACATCCAGAAAGACTATTGGTAAGAGATATAGTTGTGGAAGAGTTGAGTCAGAGGAACTCACTTTTTGCATCATGCTTATGATGGATAAATATGAGGTATTCAGCAGATCATGTGTATACTAAGATGTGTAAGCTTCTTGGTAAGGATCCCTAGGCAAGAATGCCTACCCACTCTTACGGTAAAAAGGAATAAGATAATCAAGAGGTAGACACAAGTTTCAACAAGTAAAAGAAGCAAGGTGAAGAAGGGATGAGGCACCCAGTTAAAGAAGATTATCAGTATTACAATTCAGACAGAGAAAGCATTTTGAGTTACCTTCCACTGTAACAAATATATGTATAAGGCCACAACCGATCTCAGTTATGCCATATGGGAGCTAACATGTCACGACCCCAAATCCTAAACCGGTCGTGATAGCGCCTATCGTGGAACTAGGCTAGCCAACAATCACATATTTACAGTTTCTTTCCAAAATCCCAACTCTATTTTCATCATTTCAAAAATGTATATAAAATTACTGAATCCATTAAGCAAAGCAAACAGTTAAACTATCTAAAACCATCCCCAAGATATGGAGTCAACATGTCATGAGCATCTAAGGAATATGCCAAAAACTCTCTGTTATAATACAAAACCTCGGAACGAAGAGCTAGGTACAAAATAAGAAAGGGAAAACAAAGATGATGTGAACGCCGAATAGCTACCTCTATATTCCGGCTCCTCACGGAAATGGATGACTAACGCTCGGTATCAGCACATGTATTTGCACACAAGGGTGCAGGGAGTAATGTGAGTACGCCAACTCAGTAGTATGAAAATAAATCAAGTCTAAGCATTAAGAAACACATAAAATCAAATCATCAAGTCACAATATGCATAACCTTTCTTTCTAACAGTATATACATATAAATATGAAATCAACATGCCTTATAATCCAACTTCAGTAAAATCTTTCGAAAAAAGTGTTTTCCAACAATTTCAGAAATAAAAATACCTGAAGAATTTAGTGTAAGATGAAATAAGTCATAAGTAGCCCCTCGGGAAAAAACATGAATCGTAAATCGCCCCTCGGGCAGAACATCACTCAGCATACCTCATAGTCACTCAGTATCAGCCCTTCGGGCAACCTCACTGTCACTCATGCCTCCCAATAACTCGTCTCTCGGCACTCGCACTCAGTAGGTACCTGCACTCACTAGGGGTGTGTACAGACTCAGGAGGGTCTCCTTCAGCCCAAGCGCTAATATCAAACAACCCCGTGGCATATCATATCCTCAGAATCAGGCCCTCGGCCTTACTCAGTCAGAAACTCTCAAAAGCCCCTCGGGCGTATCAGTAAAATGGGGTACTCGACCCAAAACATCATTTTATATCTCAAAATAGTGTAAGTAAGGCTGAGTTTTGAAATCAGTTAAACATAACATGACTGAGTGTAAATCATAAGTCAGCACAGTGAGGAAAATAGCAGTAAAAAGCCTCCAAGGGGTATAAACAAGTCGGCACGAGGCCCCACACATGGCTTATATCCCAAATATAGCAATAGTTTTAGAACACAATTTAACATATGATTTAGAGTAAAAATATGAAACTCAATAGTTGTCGAGGAGAGGACCAAGTCCAATCCAAAAATTAGTGCACGCCACATACTCCTCATCCGACATGTGCGCCATTCTAAAAATAGTGAGAAAATACGATGTCCGAGGTTTCATACCCTCAGGACAAGATTTATAGCCATTACTTACCTCCACCCGGGCAAAAATACTAATCCGCGATGCTCATGTCCCTCAAATCGGCTCCTGATTGATCCGAATCTAACTAAAACAAGATTAACATCATCAATATACATACGCTAAATGAACAAGGCTCAAACGAAAACTATCAACTTTAGGCAAAATTCTCGAAATTGGAGAAACCTAAGCCTGGTCCCACGTCTCAGAATTATATAAAATCTACATCACTAGAATCCTCATCCTCCTACGATTCTATACATACCAAGAACACAACAATCGGACCACAATTTACCACTAAAATCATCAAAAGAAATTTCAAATTCTGATGCACCTAACCTCCCCAATTTTGGGTTTAAATCCAACAAATTTCTGGTTTAATTACTTAGAAAACGACATAGAATCGAGTTATGAAGCCGAAAATCTTACCTCCAAGTGATTCCCTTCGATTTACTCTTCAATCCCTCTCAAAGAGCTCCAAACCCGCTCAACAATGGAGGAAAAATAAACTAAATTCACAAAAATGGCCTTTTAAAACATTCTGCCCGGCACTAAATATTCCTTCAGTGTGATCGCGTCTCCAGGTACGCGTTCGTGATGCATTGGCTCTCCTCCCTCTTTGCGATCGTGTCGATCCAATTGTATTCGCATAGAGTAACAAACACCCCCTTCCACACGCGCCCACAATGTGCGATCGCAATGCACCTCACGCGACCGCACTGTTCTGGCTCCTCTAACATCGCGATCGTGGACCACTAAAGGCAATAACGTATAACAATTTTCTGTTGCCTCACCAATAAGCCTATGGGATCGTAGCCTCACCATTGTGATCGCATATAAGGAAACCATACCAAGAGAAATACAACACCAACAACAGCCCTCTTAAGGCCAAACACACTCTATTAACCACCTGAAACACACCCGAGGCCCTCGGGACCTCAACCAATCCTACCAACACACCCCGTAACATCATTCAAACTTAATCGAGCCTTCAAATACAAAAAACAACGCAAAAACACCAAAATCACATCAAATCCAATCCTATGAACTTTGAAACTTCTAAATTTTGCCAATGAAGCCGAAACACACCAAAACACGTCCGAATGATTTGAAAATTTTCATGCATATCTAAAATGACATTACGAACCTTCTCCAGCTTCCGGAATTCCATTCCAACCCCGATAGCTTATTTTCCACTACCGACCGAAAATCGCCAAAAACTAACTTTTGCCAAGTCAAGCCTTATTCTACTCCGGACATCAAAACTTCATTTCGAACACACTCCTAAGTCCTAAATAATATAACGAAGCTATCCCAACCAATGAATCCACATTCCGAGGTCGTTTACAATTATGTCAACTCCCAGTTGACTTTTTTAACTATTATACATGCATAGTGACTTTTTTAACCACCACTCCGAACCCGAACCAACCGACCCAATCAACATAAATAGGCTAAGAAACATACGATAAAGCAGAAACGGGGGAAACATGGCTTATCTCACGAAACGACCGACCGAGTCGTTACATAACAGAATTAGTATTAGAGAAGTACGGATATCAGGATCCGGCTAGGATTAGTGTGACCCAAAATGGTAGATGGATTGTTTATGTTAGTTGACATTTTCGAAGGATATTGAAAATGTGCTAATAGATCTCCTTGTGAGATACCTAGATGGGGCACTCTAAAATAGTACAACAAGATATGACTACTAGAAAGATAGGCACTGGAAGCCTGGAAGGGATAATTATTATCTTAGTGTGGCTACCGTCCCGAGTAGAGAGAGAATTTTAGGCAACCCAAAGAGCAAGTGGATGGATCCAGAGGAGCTAAAAGCAAGATAATATCTTCTTCGATTTTCCAGAATAAAGTGATAGACATAAATGTTAGTGGGAAATAAGAAGAGAGTTAATGAAGCATTATAAGTAAGATGTGATACATGGATGACAATGGTAGATAAAAAAGATGACAGTATTACAGAGTCTATATTTAAGTGAAGTAAAAGACGAGAGGTGACAGGCCTTGAGACAACAAAAGGGTATAGACCATAAAGTCATATCCTCATTTCGAGAAATAAGTTCGTGACTCCAATGCGACTACCGGGAAGGAATGTTAGACCCCAAAATAATAGAAATCAGTATAGCTTGGTGAACAAGATAAAATAAACATGAATTAGGGACTAAGTTATTTGATAATGGTCAAAATCGTGAGAATTTCATATTTCGTTCCGGCGATAATAGAATGGACAACAAAAGAAGATTCATGAGAAATTCAGAGAATGGCCATTCAGGAAGACGCTTACCTAAAGCAAGCAATGTGAGAAAAGTTAAGCTTAAGGGACTATATGTGCCAGTTGTACTAACTGTCACCCTCACGAGTAAGGAATTTTCTTATCCTTGGAACATAAGGATTGCCGCAAGGCGAGTAAGGGTCATCGATTATGTGGAAAGACGCCAAAGATCAAGAGATAAACCATCTATAGGTAGATTATCGTGGCTACAACTCTTAATACTCCCCTAAAGGGGGGAATATGGAGTGATGTGGCATTAATTCATAATTAAGTGGTTCTAGTGATTGTGAAATGGTTAAGGAAGAATGCGATAAAAATGAAAAATGAATGATATTGAACTTATCCAAATCCTACAGATATGCTACGATTCTATAATATTATGCAAGCACGACGTCAAGGAAAGGAAGTAAGGGTTCCTGCCCAAAATGTTATTGATAAATAAGGAGCCAGTGCAAGAGGTAAGTCAGACAAAGAAAATAACCCAAGAGAGATTTCGAGGAATATTGATACGAGAATGGGCCAACGAGTAGTTAGTAGTTTATTCAGGAAGAGCCTAATTATGGCTAGACAGAAGGTTACAGACGAATCAGCAGATCGTGCAAGATAAACATAGTAAAACCCAATAGAGTGAATTCAGCCTCGTAGTAATGTCATTGTACTACTTGAGATATATTCAGATAGGAGTTGGGATAGTTAAAGGTACCATATGAATGTTACGGAAATAAAAGAGACTGCCACTGGGAACACAGTCCAAATATTAGTGCAGAAGCAACCCTACAAGCACAAGGGCATGGAGGTAAGTAACTACGAATAATTATAAACAAGGAAGAACATCAAAAGGTCCGTAATAAGATTACAAGAGTGAGAGGGTCCTCCCTAAGTACTACAATGAAAGTCTAGCCGAGGAAGTAAGCGAGAAGGCTTCAACATATGCTCAATGACCCAAAGAGGGAATGGTCTTATAATAACAGTCTCACAACAACATCATATGCACTCCATAAGAATGTGGCACCTACCGTGGCTAATGAACGGGAAGTAAAATCAAAAGTAGGATTCGAGATCATATGAGTTGCACGAAAATCCCGACATGCGTGGGAACTAAGATAAGCTAACAACAGGATGTCAGAAAGACTAGGAAAAGTAATAGCTTACATTTAAAGAAAGCTGAGATGGAACAAAAGGAATTATTCGATTAGTGATACAAAGTTAGTTATGTTATAAACACACTTAATATTTTGGAGTATTATCCATGCAGCATATATGTTGACAATCATACAGCCGTAGAAGACTCTAGTATAAGTTAAAAGAAAGAGTTGAGTCCAGGTCATAGAGAAAGGATTGAATTGCTAGAACATTGTATCATGGATATTCCATAGCGTCCATGAAGGGCTAAAGTAATTACTAATACCATGAGCTTCAGAACGGAAGATAGGTTGATCAGAGGGAAGAGGAAACTAAAGAGTTAGGTCAACTAAGTAAATCAGGAGTCTGATTATTGGACCCATAAAATTATAAACATCGTGATTGGGAACATTACAAGATCACTCTTGATATCTGAGGTACAAGACGGATAGTACAACAACAATATTCTATAATGGCTCTATGATAAAGCCAGTTAGAAAGCCTCATAAGAAGTCAGTATGAAGATCTCACCGGATTGTGTATACACCAAAGATGCAAGTACTATAATAGAGCTTCAAGTTGTGGATATGAATTATACTATGTGGAAGGGAGTTCATGAAAGAGTAGAAGATATTATGCGAGATTTTAAGGTAAGTAAGGTAAAGGTGAACAACATACGAGATACTCAAATGCATAAGATTGAACAGTTCATACTTCAGATAGAAGGCTAGAAGCACGAGGATTCAGTAACGAAGAATGAGAGAGGCGTCATCAGTGGCATATCTTCTAGCCTATGGTTTCTAGGTATCGAGAGGCCTAGTCAAGAGAGTAAAGAAGAGTTAGAGATGTTCCGGAATAATATAAGTAAGTCTATGGTGCAAGAAAATGGAAAGAAGGTTGCAAGTAGTATAAATGGATATGTGTAGGTCGCAAGCTAAAGTATGGTAAACTGACAAGGCTTTAGGATGACATGAGTAAGGATACGGAAAAACAAGTGAGAAGGTGACGAGAATGGGTAAGTCCTCGGGATTAAGCTCATGAAAATAAGAGAGCTAATGATTTCTCTAAGTTATAGAAAGTTTAATATAGCATGGCTGAACTCAAAGAATCTAAGACTAATAGCATCTAGAGTGGAATGAGAGTGTGATTGTGATAGATAAATGATGACTTTTGGGCCTTCTGTTGAGTAATGACTTGAAGAGGATTTCATGAATTGTACAGGATTAAAATACCCATGTAAGGTGACTCATATTGGGATGCTATGAAATACGGTTATGGATATAGTATTGCCCCTAGGTGGATCAGTCTAATTACTCCAGATGTCCCCGATGATACGTGATCCCTAGAGGAAGTGTTACAAAATAGGTGATGTTATCAGTGGTAGATTATGGATCAATGTTAAGGTGAATCGACAATAGATGGATAAAGTTCCAACATGTCACGCCCCAACCTCGGGGAGTGCGACTGGCGCTCAACCGAGTGAACCCGGTCGAGCAAGCCTATTGGACCTATCCAATCCGACCCATTAATACTCAAAAAGGGAACGCATTATCATTTGTTACACAGAGAAGGGACCAGATATACATGCATAACTGTTGCCCGTCCATTTTTCATTATATAACATTGTGTCACAATTAAGTTCCAATAGTACTTACAATTTACAATTTAGTGGAAAAAGAGTTTCAAAATACAACTTGATATGATGACCACCCCGACACCCATACATGACCCACATAAACGTCTACGGAGCCTCTAAGGTTACATAATATAAACATGACAATGCCGGTAACAAGGCCCCGTATATACCTCACAGATGGTGACTTATACAAAAGAAGAAGAACGTATACTGCACATGACCCCGAGAAGAAACAGGGCTCACCAAGACTGCTATGAGGAGAAGGAGAGAGGGCACCACTATAGGCGATCAGTGCAATCTGCGATGGAACCACCTACATCCATTCAAAGATGTAGTGCCCCTCCCAAGAGGGGATGTTAGTACTGTCGAATATTACTAGTATGTAAGGCAAATACCAATCTTAGAAGAATGAACAACGAAATAAAGAGAAGGAAGCCATAATAATCATATAATGCTTCATAAAAATACAAGGACACACCACGTAAGGATCACATAGTTTCCAATTCAGTCTTTACATCTTTTTAGGTTAATAATCCTTATGGCCAAATGCCACCGTGTTTTTACATGGATTTCGGTCTCGGCCCGACTGCCTAAGCCATCCCTGTGAGACATATCCAAATTCATAATGATAATCAATGATCCAGTATAAATGCCACCATGCATACATCATGGCGTCTGATCTCGGCCTGATTGGCTAAACCATCTCACTTGGGACATATCCACTTTCAATTGTTCATACAGTTCACATTTCCTTCCCATATTTTATTACATAGTTCTTGGCACTTTGACACATTCTACAATTCAAGTCTTTTTCCCTTCTTATTTGTTCAAATAACATTTTCCTTCATATCGAAAAACACCATCACATAGGGTATTGCACACATAAGGGG